>JAIUZE010009386.1:0-86807 GCA_022085475.1 Heliosperma pusillum | reverse complement strand
AATATAAATAGTAATAAAGTAAATATAATTAATAATAATAATAATAATAATAATAATAATAGGCCTAATAATAATACATTTAAACATTATAATAATAATATAATTATTATTATTACTATTAATAATATTAATATTAATAATAATAATAAATATTTTTCTAATAATATTCATAATAATGAATATATCAATAAAATATAAAATATAATATTAATAAATATTAATAATACAAATATTTCCATTAATCGTAATAATATAAGAATAAATAAATATATCAAACATAAATATAATAATATAAAGAATAATTATAACGGTGATATAATAGTAATAAAATAATTTTTTAAAAATATAAATATAATAATAATAACAATATTAAATGAATTAACATAATAATAACAATGATAAGAATAATAATCATAATAATGTTGAAATAAAAGTAATCTGAACTGAATTGAACTGAACTGAACTGAACTTAATAGAGCTGAACTGAATTGAACTGAACTGAACTGAACTGAACTTAATAGAGCTGAACTGAACTGAACTGAACTTAATGAAGCTGAACTGAATTTATAGGAACTGAAATTAAGTCCAAAAGAACAGGGCCTTAATCAATATAAGACCTCATGTTTGAAGAGCCAAAAATCAAACGTACAGTACCCAGTAGAAATTTTTTAAGGGTATTTCCATTACACCTAGTCTCACTTGCGACGGAGCCATATGTCACAAATAAGAATTTGTGTTTACATTGAACAATTATACGTACAAAATCGAAATGTTGTAAAACAAATATTTTTTCACCCCCGAATTTCTATTTGTTAAGGAGTCAATTAACAGAATGTAGTCGGAAACTAATAATTGAGGAGAGAATTAGGTAGCAAAATGGAATATAATAATTTCTAAAAAAGGAAAGATATAAAAGGAAAGAGGAAAGCGAGTGAGAGAGTGAGAATGGTGCGTGCGGATACAAAATGGAAGCGTGACTCAATCTCCGCAATTCGTGCGGCTTCTTCTTTCTTTATTCCTTTCGATGCACCGACTCCTCTACTCCCTCTGCCATCTCACGTGCTCACGTGCCTTCTTAGTCTTTCTCTTTTCACTAATTATTCTTCTTAATTTTTTTACATTTTTTATTAACTTTGAATTCTTTATTGTTTATTGTATTAATTATCTATAAGCAGTACGTATTCGATACATTTTTTTAATACTACAGAATTACTACATCACGCACATAAGTTTATCTTTTACACGTTTGCCAATGCATGTAATACGTAAATATCTCGAATTTTACATTATAAGAAAATATAATATTTTTGATATTCTTATTGTAATTTTAAAGGCGAATCTAACGAAATCTCACATCACCATATTTTGTCTTACATATTGCAAGGAATTGTGAAGATTATTTCCATTCATGAATAGTGTCAAAAAAAGAAATGTTGTGCTTGGTGTTGAATGGAGGGAGTATTTTACAGACTATGCCCCTATTATTCCACAATTACCCTTCATGTTAAAATAATTTGAAAAAAACTGTCTCTCTCCTCTCTCTTCAAACCTAACCAATTTATCAATAATTCGACAATAATAATCTTAATTTTCACTTATAACATGTAACTTTCTCGTCGAATCAACAATTTATTAATACTCGTCTATCAATCGATTTAATAAATGTTTTTTTTTCTTTTTATAATATGGGTTTGTATTAATTTTGGATTACAGTTAATGTTTGGTTTTTGAAGGGGTGGTTCTGGTGTGACAACCCTCGCGATAGCGGAAATAAAACATAACAAGCATGTAATTTATATAGCGGAAAATACGATATTTTTGAAACTTTTTACATGTCAAAGGAAGAGTACGAGGAATGTCAATAAATACCAACTAAAGTATAAAATACTACAAAGAGACGCAGTCTCTCAAAACGTGATAAAAGTTGTTTAGTAAACTAGCTAAGAACGTCTATGGGTGAATCGTCAAGTCCAACGCCCGCTAGCTCACACCCGAACTATGCATGCTTTTGAACTAGTACACTGTGATTTGTGGGGTCCGTATGATGTTCCGTCCACATCTGGTGCTCGGTATTTTTTTACCCTTGTTGACGATTTCTCACGGGGGGTTTGGATTTATCTGTTGAAAGCGAAAAATGAAGTTCACCATAAATTTTTACTATTTGTTGCAATGATAAACGACAGTTTTCTGCTGAGAGTAAAATTGTGAGAAATGACAATGGTACGGAATTTCATACTCTAAAACCATACTTTGCTGAAAACGGCATCTTGTTTCAATCCTCGTGTGTGGGTACTCCCCAACAAAATGGGAGAGTTGAACGAAAACATCAACATATATTAAATGTAGCAAGGGCATTACGGTTTCAGGCGGGGTTACCCATTAAATTCTGGAGTGAATGTGCTCTTGCCGCAGCCTTTTGTCATAAACCGTACTCCATCCCGTATCTTAGACGGGTTAACCCCCTACGACGTACTCTTTGAAACATCACCCAACTATGAGATGTTACTGATGGAGTTTTACTTAACCTCGCAAGCGGACGAGTTATCGTTGGGCATTGCAAGGGTCGTATCCCAAGGGACGGTGATTATGGTTCTAAGGCGGTTTAATCATGTTCTAGTTTAGTTCTATCTAATAGCAAGTTGAAGGTGAATGAAACTAACTAAGTCTAACAAGTAAGCAATTATGAGATTTAAAGCAAGAATTAAGGAAACTAAGGTAAATGGGTTCACTAATGAGGTTGGGGTTGAATATGGTAGAAGGTAAAGTCGGTCTAAAGATAAGTAATGGTAGGTCTCCACCTCTCGGTGAAAGATGGTTCCTTGCCCAGGTTTGGTCGGATTCTCGTCCTACCTCCCCCAAGACTCCTATAAACACACACAAGCAACAAACAAGTCAAGCTCTTGCCTAAGCTAGCAACAAGATGAAAGAAAGCATGAATTACTCATTCTACCATTTCTACAAACACATGGTGTGCACAAAATATAAGAATTACCAAAAGACTAGATTTTTACAATTAAAACCACATTCTAACCCCCAAGAACCTACAAAAGATCCCCCATCTACCCTAGAAGGGCACTACTCACACATACTAATGAAGAAAAACATTAAAGATGGATACTTTGACATGAAATAAGCAAGAGAAGGCATATTCAACATGAAAACTAAGTAAATAAATAAGAACAAGTAATTAAAAGACAAGTAATGAAATAAAGATGAGGAGTTATACCAAAGCTTGTAATAAAGGATGAAACTTGGATTAATAATCAAATAAGAGTCTCCTCTTGTCTTCAAATTACAACCCAATTGTTCAAAACTAGCTAAAGGAAAGACTAGATCTAAAGATAACTAAGTAGAAAAGTAGAGTAATTAGTGCTAATTATCAAAGGATTAGAATAGTGATTAAGAATATTGAAAGCTAAAATCTAGGTTTTTTGTGTCTAGGGTTGTGTGTCTAAAATAAATTAGGAGAGGGGTATATATAGGTTGGTGGAATCGAGGGTTCAAAATAAGAAGGGAAGGTGGAAATGCAGAGTGGGGGTCTCAGCCGGTCGGCCGGCCGCCGGTGGCTTGGACCGGCTGAGCCCCTCTGACTCAAAACTTCAACTTTCTTCATGTGAGATGGGTCTCAGCCGGTCGTGCCGGCCGCCGGTGGGATTGAGCGGCTGATCCCCTCTGCTATATTCCATTTTTTGAGTTTTGTTTTGAGGTGTTTTGGGGTGCCCACCCGGCTGGCCGGCTGCCGGTGGGCTTGACCGGCTGAGCCCCTCTGCTCCTCCTCTCCTTTTCTTCCTTTCTTTGTATGATGTAGGGTGGTCAGCCGGTTGGCCGGCTGCCGGTGGCCTGGACCGGCTGAGACCCGTGTTCCTCTTCCTCCTCTTTTCTTCTTCTTCTCTTCATTTCTTTCTTCTTCTTTTCATTTCTTTCTTCTTCTTTCTCTTTTATTTCTTCCTTTCCTTATTTGCATAGAGACGGTTTCTTGCTTCTCATCCCGTCTCATTCTTTCTTCATTTCCTATAAAATGAGGCGGGAATTCATGATATGAAAGCAAAGCGTAATAATAACCAAAATGCAATAAAACCGACGCTAAAACACATTAAATAAGGTCGAAATAGAAGAGAATGAAGAGGGGAATCGGTCTAAATATATTATATATCAAACCTTGCCACACTTAAACATTACTCGTCCCCGAGTAAGTAAGTGGACAAAAACAAGACCCTTATTTACACAAGCTAAACTAAACTACTAAAATCCGATGAAAGGCAATTAACGGGCCTTCTCCGTCCCTTCAACTCACAACGAAATACAATGAGGTATGTACTTCCTTGTAAGGCAAGTGGGGGCTTGCGGAAAAATTCAGATGCATCCAAGATTAAGCACGTAAATGACATAAAAGATGCATCAATCAAAAGAACAATCACTTTCCTCATCTAAGCGGTTGGGTTTCGTTTCAAAAACCAAAGGTCTAGTTCGGGAGATACCGTCTCAGAGTCTCAACGAGGTGTCAACCCCCTAATCATGGCTCAAGCAACCCGAGTATGACCCCCAAATGCCAATAAAACGAATTCAAAGGCGGGCAAAAGGGAGGCAAAGTCAACCGTATAAAGCCAATAAGACACGACTCGAGATTCAACCAAATGCAACCCATGACTAAGAGAACTTAGACTACCGACTTCCTCACGGTTTTCACTCGTCACTCATTTAAAGAACGGGTGATTTTTGTGACAACAAGTAACCAAAACCACTCAACTACTCGACTTGTGAGACATGCCCGCAATCTAATGTGTAATCCTCTCCTATATGGTCGCATATGAGATGTAAAGATAGTAATGCACATAAGGTGAAACAAGGGTTGGAGCGGGGATAGGTAGTGGGTCGAAACGGGGTTGGTGCAAGCACCGTTATGGAGATATGGAGTTACAAATCAAGAAATTGTCCAAAATTCCATTTCTCCCAATTTATTACAACAAATGAAAATATCAAACTTGAAAGTCCGATTCACTTGGAAAAACATCAAATCCCCATTTATTTTGCAACGTCTTTTTCTACTCGCTTAATGATGGATAAGGAGTGTTGCTTGACTTTTTCTCTTACAAAACATGAAATAAATAAATATGAAGTGATTTTTTTGTTGTTTTGCATTTTTCTTTCTTTTGTATTTTGTTTTTGCTTTTATAAAACCTCTTTATTCAATATCAAAGCCAAATATAAACCAATTATTTCAACTCAAATGAACTTAGCTCGAGTTCACTAAATAGGACACAAATTTCCCTTTTCAAAACACCAAAACAAAGTGACAACTTTCTTGATCAAGGAAGGTTGTTTATGGGATGTAGTTGGTATTTGTAGTAATGCCAAATGAAAGGCTAAGGCTCAAAGGGGATGCAAAAGTTGGTCCTAATCTAAAGGGTTGAAAGTAGGCTTATATGGCAATGTGAGGCTCAAAAATTATAAGCAACGGATTGTTTCAAATTATGCACACAAAAAGGAATACATCTCGCGACCTAAGGAAAGAACGACACACTTGTGCGTGAAGATGTGACATGTCACGCAAGGAGCCTACTCACAACCTATGGAGACCGGGTATGAATGCACCGGTCTAAAGGAGGCTCTAGGTCTCACATGTAAGTAGCTTTGTCAAAGTCTAGGTCTAGCCTACGGTCTATTCGGGCTCACAGGGCGGTCCATGGCCTTTGGGTTAACTCTACTCCCCGGGTGTCTAACAAAGGGGGTCAAAGAGGTGCAAGCCACTAGAAGAGGGAAGACACGGTTAAGACAATCTCATCATTGGGGTATCATGTTCCCTTTCTAGACCACATTTTGCTAAAAATATTTACAAACTCAATGCAAGGCAAAATTAAAACGACAAACAATTATTCACATGTGACGGAATGCAATTCTAATTCCTAATAATAATCAAATAGATATGCAACATTGTCTAGACTAGCAACACATAAGCAACACACATCAAGTTCCCAAGGAACATCCTCATCAACAATTTCCCGTTCTCCTCCATATTAATCAAAATAAGCGAAAAGAGCGGAAAAAGGAGAAAATAGTTGGAAAGAGTATACCAAGCGGTCTTCTATTCTCCTATTGTTTCAAATGCTCAATGTCCAAGTGCTAGGAGGAGAATGAGAAAATCAAATGAACGTGTTTTTGTTCTTTTTTGAGGATTTTTTTGAAGAATAAATAACATGTTTTTTTTTCTCAACAATAAGAAAGGCATGTGAACTACCCTACATGGATGCAAATCCTATGTGTGACGATATATTACATAATTAAATTCTAATGCAACCTAAATGAATGCAACTAGATGTCCTAATCGAAAATAAATTACAAGTAACTAAATGCATGCGGAAATGTAAAATGCATAAAAATATTTGGATTTAGGGATCATACTTGTCATTTTGGATTTTGGAATGGGAGCATCACCAACCTTCTTCACTCGGACTCTCCACCGGACTCGGTGTTCCTTCCCTCTTCGTCACCCATGCTCAAGGGCATGGAGGGTCCTCCAAGGAAGGCACCACTCATAGTCGGGTCTTCACCCACCACCATCCCATTCACCCGGATGACCAAGCAAAAACCACTTTCACATGTCCTTATGGTGTCTTCGCTTATCGGAGAATGCCATTTGGACTTTGCAATGCTCCCGGGACATTTCAAAGAGCCATGATGTCCATATTTTCTAAGTACATTGAGAAGTCTATGGAGGTGTTTATGGACGATTTTAGTGTCCATGGCACCTCATTTGATGATTGTTTGAAGAACCTCTCTCAAGTACTCCAAACTTGCATCCAATTTAACCTTGTGTTGAATTGGGAAAAATGCCATTTTATGGTACAAGAGGGAGTTGTTCTTGATCATGTCATTTCTAAAAAAGGGATCCAAGTGGACAAGGCAAAAGTTGAGGTGATTGAGAAACTTCCCCCACTCACAACTGTCAAGGGTGTGAGGAGTTTTTTAGGTCATGCGGGTTTTTATAGGCGTTTTATAAAAGACTTTGCAAAAATTGCCAAACCCCTAACCTCACTTCTTGTCAAAGACACTCCCTTCATATTTGATGATTCTTGCCATGAGAGCTTTTGAAGAGACTAAGGTGAATGGGTTCACTAATGAGGTTGGGGTTGAATATGGTAGAAGGTAAAGTCGGTCTAAAGATAAGTAATGGTAGGTCTCCACCTCTCGGTGAAAGACGGTTCCTTGCCTAGGTTTGGTCGTATTCTCGCCCTACCTCCCCCAAGACTCCTATAAACACACACAAGCAACAAACAAGCCAAGCTCTTGCCTAAGCTAGCAACAAGATGAAAGATAGCATGAATTACTCATTCTAGCATTTCTACAAACACATGGTGTGCACAAAATATAAGAATTACCAAAAGACTAGATTTTTACAATCAAAACCACATTCTAACCCCAAGAACCTACAAAAGATCCCCCATCTACCATAGAAGGGCACTACTCACACATACTAATGAAGAAAAACATTAAAGATGGATACTTTGACATGAAATAAGCAAGAGAAGGCATATTCAACATGAAAACTAAGTAAATAAACAAGAACAAGTAATTAAAAGACAAGTAATGAAATAAAGATGAGAAATTATACCAAAGCTTGTAATAAAGGATGAAACTTGGATTAAAAATCAAATAAGAGTCTTCTCTTGTCTTCAAATTACAACCCAATTGTTCAAAACTAGCTAAAGGAAAGACTAGATCTAAAGATAACTAAGTAGAAAAGTAGAGTAATTAGTGCTAATTATCAAAGGATTAGAATGGTGATTAGGAATATTGAAAGCTAAAATCTAGGGTTTTTGTGTCTAGGGTTGTATGTCTAAAATAAATTAGGAGAAGGGTATATATAGGTTGGTGGAATTGAGGGTTCAAAATAAGAAGGGAAGGTGGAAATGTGGAGTGGGGGTCTCAGCCGGTCGGCCGGCCGCCGGTGGCTTGGACCGGCTGAGCCCCTCTGACTCAAAACTTCAACTTTCTTCATGTGAGATGGGTCTCAGCCGGTCGTGCCGGCTGCCGGTGGGATTGACTGGCTGAGCCCCTCTGCTATATTCCATTTTTTGAGTTTTGTTTTGAGGTGTTTAAGGGTGCTCAGCCGGCTAGCCGGCTGCCGGTGGGCTTGACCGGCTGAGCCTCTCTGCTTCTCCTCTCCTTTTCTTCCTTTCTTTGTATGATGCTGGGTGCTCAGCCGGTTGGCCAGCTGCCGGTGGCCTGGACCGGCTGAGACCCGTGTTCCTCTTCCTTTCTTTTCTTCTTCTTCTCTTCATTTCTTTCTTCTTCTTTTCATTTCTTTCTTCTTCTTTCTCTTTTATTTCTTCCTTTCCTTATTTGCATAGAGACGGTTTCTTGCTTCTCATCCCGTCTCATTCTTTCTTCATTTCCTATAAAATGAGGCGGGAATTCATGATATGAAAGCAAAGCGTAATAATAACCAAAATGCAATAAAACCGACGCTAAAACACATTAAATAAGGTCGAAATAGAAGAGAATGAAGAGGGGAATCGGTCTAAATATATTATATATCAGTTACGAGTCTTTGGATCACTTTGTTTTGCACATAATCAACGATCCAATTCCCATTTATTGCCTCTGAAAGTGGCATTGCATCCGCTCCTGACCCGTCTAAACACACCTCGGATACATTTGTTGATTGTGGTATTGATTGGGATGAGGAGCATGTGGCTGGTGTGCCTGAAGCAGCTACCCCCCATAGCCCGTGTGTGACAGCCGAGACGCCTGCTCCACCTCCTGACACGGTGGTTGACACACCTCCACCGGTTTTAGGTTGTGGACAGCGTACGAAAATGCCCACCAAGTCTCTCCAAGATTACGTGACTTAATTTTCAGACGATGATAGTGATAAAGACAGTCCATCTCATGCCTCACAGGTCCATGTGCCATCATCTCCCTCAGGTATCTCCTATCCTTTAGCTAATTATCTCTCTTGTGCGAAATTCTCGTCTCCCCATCGTTCTTATTTGGCAGCATTACTAAGCCACACCGAGCCTCGGTCCTTTAAAGCAGCCGTGAAACATGAAGGTTGGAGACAGGCTATGCAAGCCAAAATGCAGGCTCTTATTGCAAATGATACATGGGTAATGACTACCCTTCCTTTAGGTAAGAAGGCGCTTGGGAGAAAGTGGTTGTATAAAATTAAATACAAATCCGATTCCTTCATCGAAAGATTAAAAGCTCGCTTATTTGTGTTCGGGAATCATCAAACCGAGGGGGTGGATTATGATGAGACTTTTGCCCCCATAGCCAAAATGACGATGGTTCGTACTTTTCTCTCTATTGCATCGGCAAAGAAGTGGCACCTTCATCAAATGGATGTTCATAATGCCTTCCTCCATGGTGATTTGAAAGAAGAGGTATACATGAGATTGTCACTGGGCTTCACGTCCTCATCACCTAGTCAAGTATGTCGTCTAAATAAATCGCTTTATGGCCTCAAACAAGCTCCTCGATGTTGGTTTGTAAAGCTCGGATGTGCTCTTAAGCCGTATGGTTTTAATCAAAGTTATTATGATTATTCTTTGTTCACATTTGTTCGCGATTCTGTGCAATTGAATGTGTTGGTCTATGTCGATGACCTTATCGTCTCCGGAAATTATCTACCTGCTCTTGTTGAGTTCAAGGCCTATTTAAATAAATGTTTTCATACGAAAGATTTGGGTGAGCTGAAGTATTGCTTAGGTATCGAAGTGGCCCGTAATTCGGATGGTATTTTCTTGTGTCAGCGGAAATATTCATTAGACATCATCTCGGAAGTGGGTCTCCTTGGGTGTAAACCAGCCCCCACACCCATGGAGCAGCACCACCGATTAGGTGTCTCAGATAACCCTTCTCTCGTGAATCCGGAGCCATATAGGCGCCTGGTCGGGCGTCTGGTGTACCTCGTTGTGACCAGGCCTGATATTGCTTATGTAGTCCATGTACTCTCCCAGTTTATGAACACCCCGCAGCAAGAACACTGGGACGCTGCACTCCGTGTTGTTCGCTACTTGAAAGGTACGCTAGGGCAAGGTATCCTTCTATCCGTTACTTCCGATATGCAACTCTCTGGGTGGTGTGATTCGGATTGGGCGAAATGTCCGCTTACTCGCCGCTCTGTCACTGGCTGGTTTGTATTCTTGGGCAAGGAGCCAATTTCCTGGAAAACTAAGAAACAACCCACCGTCTCACTTTCGTCTGCCGAGGCCGAATACCGTGCTCTTCGGGCACTCACGTGTGAAATTACATGGCTTAAGGGCTTGCTCTGCGATTTGGGTGTGTCTCATTTGTCTCTTGTCTCCGTCTTCAGCGACAGCAAGTCTGCTCTTCATATTGCACAGAATCCGGTGTTCCATGAGCGCACCAAACATATCGAGATTGATTGTCATTATGTTCGGGATGTTATCCAGTCGAGGCTTATTGCCCTGTCATTTGTCTCTACAAAAGTTCAGTTAGCCGATGTGCTTACTATAACTCTTGGCATTTCTCAGTTTGCTTCCCTCATTAGCAAGTTGGGCATCTTGAATCCCTATGCTCCGACTTGAGGGGGGTATTAGAACTATATGTAGGCCTAGTCTATATGGAGTCGAGGCCCGTATTGATTTGTAACCCTAACACTACCATGTACTATATATTCATATGAGAATGAATGGAATGGGAGAGACGTTCAACATATCTCAATATTAACATCACGAGATGAGACATATTGCGAAGGTTGTACTGTGATGTTCGATGAACCCCACGAACAACCATTGACCTTCATCGCCGACAACCCATTTCCCTCTCTCCGTTGTCGTTAAGTTTCCAATGGCGGGGTAGATTTGCTAAACGAGTTGAGCCCCGAGCCTGGTAATATGAGTTAAGGGACATGTTACGGTTAGAATACGGGTCAAAAAATGGTCACTATCGCCTTTTTTTAATCATTTTTTAAATAGAAAAAAACACTTCTTTTAAAAATTAAGGTATATTTAATATTAATATTTTATTCATATTTAATGGTTACATTATTTATATTGACACAATTATAGAAATTAAGTTTAAAATATAAATTATGATTAAAAGATATATACAATTTTTTTAATTTTTTTTGTAATATAAAGAACTAAAATTAATTATTTATTATTTATTATTTTAAATATAATATTTATAGAATTATATTTAAATAAAATTCTGGATTTACCTTTGACCCAAAGGTTTCCTTAAATTAACAGGCAGGGTTGTTTTGGGTTCTGGTCGTGGGTCAAGACTTTCGTGTCTTTGACTTTGAAAAAAATGGGTCAGACTGCTCGGTCATAATTTGACATGTCTAGGTGGGGTGTCTGGTTATAAATAGGATGAACTATAGAGGGTTTTTTTTTTCTCCCTCTTTGTGTGTGCGAAATAAGGTATAAGCTCGGAATAAGGTGGAAAATTGTGTTGGACTATAGCAAACTTGTGTTTCCCAATTAACATTCAATCAAAATCTCCTATCAAAAACCCATTTGTAATGAAGTTAATCAAAAACCCATGAACATTAATCAAGTGATCAATTGGTAATGGTTTGTTATAACTTAGTCAGAGGCCTTGATTTCAAAACCTAAAAATATAATAGTGTTAAAACATAGGAGAGAGTTTTACCGTTAAAATGATCCTGCATACCCGAATAGAATCCGGGTCAAACCAGATGGTATATACTAAAAAATGCACCAGATGTCAAAAATTTACATTGAAGCAGAAGCTCATTAATATTACTCCGTAATATTTACCGGAAGATAATGACCTCAATTTGTAAGAATCGTTTTGCAGGAGGACAAATATAATTTTATTAACTTTATGTCAAGAGAATTACTACATATCTTCTCCTTTACTTCTCCTCTCACAATCGGTTAAAATATCAAATATTTGGCCTCATCCACTTGTCATCCGACCTCACACGATATTTATTACCATTCGATGCTTATGTTCTTTGACTTGAGAGCAAGTCCAATGTGTTATTAGCTTAACTTTGTTACTATTAGGAATATTATGTAATTAGGTAAATTGTTAATATTCCGTTTTTCATATTCCGTCTTCTGTATTTAGGAAATATTGTATTAGGGTTCCTCTTTCCTAAGCTTTGTAATTAGTATATAAACAACCCTTGTATCATTGTATTATTCAAGTAAATAAAATTAATATTTTACATATATCTTACATGGTATCAGGTTCTAATCGATCCTAATATCAACTGCCTCACGCACAAAACGCAACCACGAAGACTATTCGTGCTCCACCGTCTTCAACCCGTGACCAAGTCGAAAGTTCCTTTGTCATGTCGAGCTCAGCAAACACCATCGTCAACGTTCACGAGCCCACTGTTCCTTTGTATCTCGTCAATCTCTCGATGGTAGAAAAACTCACGCCCTCACCTATATGTATGCAATTGGTTGATCAGGTAACCTCGTTCTTTTTTGGATACGATCTTCTTAAGTATTTAGACGACTCTTACCCTTGCCCACCGGAAACTATTCATGCACCCACCGATGATGACAAAAACCTAACCAAAACAAACTCGTCTCACCTTACTGGGAAAAGACAAGACCATCTTCTCAAAGGCGCTATTATAGAAACCCTCTCGTCTCATATTCATGCTCGTGTTATGCGTGAACTGACCTCATATGCCCTTTGGACCTCTCTTGCTCAAACTTATGCAAAACATATATCTTATAGTTACTTCATACTTTAAGGAGTAAATTAACAATTACTCCCTTTTATATTACACCTTTTCAAATTTACTCCCTTATAAAAAAAAGTTTAAAAATTACACCCACAAAATTGCCAAAGTTTTGAAATTGCTTCTAAACACCTAATTTTGAAATTTTATGACGAAAATGCCCCTAAATTATTTAACTCACATATTATATCATGATCTCATCACACTTATCCCCCTTCAACCACCAATAATCACTGCCAAGCACCACAATCACCACCCTCTCCTTATTTACCCAAACCCTTGTATTTCATTATCCTTCAACACTCAACCCCACTTCCAGCATTACTACCCCCACTTTTCCATGAATCCCTTAAATATCCAAACAATTTTATTTTATCATACTTAAACAACCTAAACCCAATACTATCACTACTATCTTCATTAATTTAGTACATTAATACAAATCAATCACAAATTAAACCTCTCAATGATGCCTTAATAACAAAATAATTATCATATTAACCGAATTAAAAAAATAGGAATCAATGAGAATAACAAATAAGTAGGAGAAAAGTGGAGAGAACAAGAACAGAAAGAAGAATAGAAAATAAGGGGAATGAAGAAAAAGAAGGAGAAATATGTGTTATTTTTTGTTGTTGTTTGGGTGTTGAGTTGAGCGGCAGACTTCAGTGAATATGGTGGTGGGGAAAAGTGAATGATTGTGGTGGTTGGAGGTGGAGGCGGTGGTTGTTGGTGGTTGAAACGGTGGCAAGTTTGATGGATTATAAATAATATGACGATTAAATACATCAAGGGCATTTTCGTCATAAAAGTACAAAATTTAGGATTGGGAGCAATTTTAAAAAATTGGTAATTTTTTGGGTGTAATTTTTAATTTTTTTTTAAATGGATTAAATTTGAAAATGTGCATTATAAAAGGGAGTAACTAATTATTTACTCTATTTTAAGATACAAACTTTGTTACTTCATATTTTAAGAGACAATAATTTTGAGCTATCAAACTACTCAAATGGTTAGCTTACTTTTATATCGCTTGATTAATGAAATTAAACTCATTTTTTATTGGTTGGTTTCTAGTTGTGGGTCCATTATTTAATCAAGTGGCAGATCTTAGGCTTAGCGGTCCTCGACCTAGCCCACCCTAAGATTTATGTTATGTATAATACAGCTAGACTAAACATGGGTTATAATGAGGTCTACTGGTTTGTAAGACAATTTCTCACCTTGGAGGCCCAATGTTCGTACCCCAACACCTCCATTTAACCATCTTTTTATTTTTAATATTACAATTTCATAGGTAAGTTGTAACACCTTTAAATTTTGATCCCATTAACATTTTACTCAAGGTCTGCTACTGATTTAAGCTACTAGCTTAATTAAGTTAAAGTGGAAAATTAAGCAAATAAGATTATTCTTAACTATTTTAGAGATACTCCTTAACATCTCAAAAAGACTTACTTGCAAGTTTTAAAAGTTTCAAACAAGTTCTCAACCACCCGAGAGTTCCATATGGACTAACTTAGTTTGAGTATTTGATAAGCATTTAATTAGTCACATTTTCCCTCTCATTTTCGTCCCCATTTTGGTCCGTTTACACGGATTTGCGTGCCCTTGATTGCATTTTGCTTCCCGATTTTCCGTGCTATGAATGTCGATCTTAATTTGTAGGAATTAAGGCGGAAATGAAGAAATCGGAGCATAAAGCTCTTGCATGAGTCGGGATTCGAAGATGAGATGAAGAAGTGAAGAAAGCATGCCCCAGGTGGTGCAGGCCGGCCAACAGACCGGCGGCCGGCCAACAGACCGGCGGCCGGCCACCCGGCCTAGACCGCAGCTCCACAAAGAAGGAAAAAGAAAGAGTGAAGAAGTTGGCCCAGGTAGTGCCGGTCGGTCGACCGGCGGCCGGTCGACTACCCGGCCTGTGCAACAACAGTAAGCTCGTGAGAAGTCTTTTGTGTTCCAGGCCGGTGGGTGGCCGGCGGCCGGTAGACCGGCCAGGACCCCCAGTATTTACACTTAGAAGCATTTTGAAGACGAGAACATTGAAGACACTGATGTGCTCCAGGCCGATCAGGGGGCCGGCGGCCGGTCGACCGGCCAGGAACACAGCACCGCAAAATTCACCTTCTCTTCTAATTTCTTTCTTAATTTCGAGATACCTATATATACCCTTCCCCTAATATTTTGTAAGCAAGCTTTTCATTATCTCTTAGCATAAAACCCTAGATAATTTGTAACCTCTATTAAGCACTAATTACTCTCCTAATCGTTCCCTAATTAAACTTAATTTCTCATTTCAAGTTGTTAGATCTAGTCTTTCCTAGTAGAATTATTTCAGTTTTGGGTTTGTATTGAGGAGTTTGGGTTGAAGACATTCTCCCTATTCACTAATACAAGCTTGTTGGTATAAATTTCTCATCTTTTTGTTATTTATGCAATTTAATTTCATTTCTAGTTTATTGTTTGTCATTTGATTGTTATAATTATTCATCTCCATAGCACTATGTTCATTTCACTATTCATTGCCTCTAGTTGTTTGATTTTCCTTAGAATGAGTGAGTAGTTCCCTCCTAGGGTTTAGGGGGAGCCTAAGGGAGGATTATGTGGGTTAATTAGTTGGGTAATTAGTAGATTCGTGGTAATTATTTGGGTATTACTCATATGCACACTAAGTGTTTGATGAAATGTGTAAACGAAAGTTGCCATTTTATCAAGTATGGTTTGATTATCTCTTAAGCGACGGTGGTAGAGATGATTAGACTAAGTGTTTATATGGGTGATTTGAGACAAATGCGATGGCTTTGTTGATGATTATTAATTGTTGAGACATTAGCAATTAATTCTACTCGAATTTGTTACCCATTTGCTAATTGCTAGACTAGCCCATTAATCCCCCTAAGGTGAACCCTTCACCTTAGTTTTCCCTTAATTGTCTTTACCTTGTTATTTAGCGATTACTTGCTTTTCCTAGTTTTTAGTTGATTTTCCAATCCATCTCTTATTAGGCTAGAATGAGATTCATTCAAACTTGTAGTTGACCCCTCCATCCTTGTGGTTCGACCCCGACTTCCGCTATCGCATTAGTTGAGTTTTATAAATTGTTTTTGCTTGAGCGGTACGCGACAAACCGCTCATGAGTAATTAGCTCCATGTAGCTGGTAGCTCAAATGGACCTACAAAGATATACATACAAATTAAATAATTCTATGTGGCCTTATTTAAGCGACACCTCTATTAGCTTAACCTTTGGGAGAGTTTTTAGCTCAAAAGTTATAGATCAAAAAGCCGATGTAGAATGTTAAGTTAGTAAAGTTATTGCTTACCATTGTTGATGATCTTACTTCCTTAAGTCAAGCCATCATACATGGACAACTCCATTGGTTTAACCAGCTAAAATCAAACTATTAGACTTGTTCTAAGAGCAAGTCCAATGGTAAGCTAGTTTCAAAACTAGCTTATCATTGCCACATCACGTTCTAAGCTAATTTATCTTTTAGCTACTAATTCATTCCAATGGTTTAACTCAAGTTTTAACTAGTTTGACTCACATGTTAATACATCAAACTAACTATTGATTGTATTTTTGTGGTAGGGCCATATAAACTACTAGATTAATGAAGCTAACTGTTTGGTTTAAGCTATCCTACATGGACTTGTCTAGGAGTGATAATTGAGAGGAGACAGCTCGCAAGCTATTCGAGATCGACTCGGGCTCGACTCGAGAGCTTAACGACTCAAGCCGAGCAAACGCTGGTTCGGCAGGAAAAACTCACGAACTGCTCGAACTTGTGTAATTAGATAAGATATTGCTCATATTTTATAAAACTATTTTGTCATGAATATATATTTGTATGACATATATTAAATGTCTCACTTATTTGTCAAATATTTTTTTTACATATATCCTTCGAGCCTTAATATTGAAAATATCGCCACAAAAAAATAAAAAAATCAACAATTATATATAGGCTCGATTTGAGCTCGAGTTTACACGAGCTCGAGTTTACGCGAGCTCGAAGCTTGATAACGAGTACATTTTTTTCAAGCTCGTGTAAACTCGAGATCGGCTTGAGTTCGAGTTTTGCTTCTTGAGCACAAGCCGAGCAAGGCTAAGCTCGGGCTCGACTCGGCTCGTTAGCACCCCTAGACTTGTCCAATGGTATAGTCACTAGCTTACAATTTCTTAAAATTGCAAGTAAGTCCCTAAGCCAAACTATTGGACTTGCTCTAAGGGTGGTTCTATAGTTTGTAGAGTGTCAAATTCAATGATATTCTTGGACTCGTTTGGTTGCCCATTCAATTCATGGAAAATTTAAAATCCCATGAATTGTAAGAAATGGAAGGTTTATGGTTGCCATTTTTTGGCAAAATGTAGGCAAATTGAATGCCTACATAATGGAGGAATTGAACTATACCTAGCCCCCCTAGGTAGTTGACAATTCCCGTGAAATTCAACTCCTACATGGACAACCAAACAACTTTTCCGAATTAAATGTGATTTTGCATGAAGGAAAATAATCCAATAATTTGGATTTTTCGCTGTCAATTAAATTTCTGGATGAACTAAACGACACATTAAAATTTATAGTTACGAGTTGAAAAAATCCCAAGAAAAAAAGGTTAACTAGAAAAAAAAAATGCAAAATTACTCGTCACATTCAATCTTCATTTTCTTGAAACTATGTAATGTCGTTAGCCAATATAGTTTTATGATCCATTTATTTAAGGACGACAATATTTGTCTAAGACGGATAGTGACCATTTTGGCAAATGAATCGAGAAAACTTTTTCACAAAAAATTTGATACCTTGAATTAGAGCAACAAATGAAACAGATAACTCCACGCACCCAACTTTCAGAATTGGCATTAATTAACTAAGCAAATAAAAAAAGAGAAGAAACAGATAACTCCACGCACCCAACTTTCAGAATTGGACCCCAGGGACAAGAGTGAAATACCTCTGTTTTGCCTCCTCTTCTCCACCCTTCCCAACACATTAGTAGTTTAGTACCTTGGAATGTACGAGTATGATTTATAAACTGTTGTTTGGGAGCAATTCTCAGATACCAGATGCGTTGGTCTTTTCATTTTTTTTCAAATGCTATTTTTTTTTTCTAAATAGGGTCCTCTTTATGGTTAATATAGTAACTATATATAAGTGGTGACTATTTAGAAAAAACAAGTGGTCACTTTTTTCTGGTCGCACGACCGCTTGTTGTATGTACAGGCGTACAACGGCCGTGCATTAGCTATTGCAATTGTTTTGAGTATATGCTCTAGTTATAGGTAATTATTATGTAAGACCGATTTGTTATGTAACTGTGACGCATCTTTTTCTTTTGTATGTGACACAATTCTTGTACATATAAGAAACCTATTTTGTTAATCAGGGGCGGCTAAGGCCCAGTTCAGCCCTGAGCGCTGGAACTGGGCCTCCACAATTTTGGGGCCCAAAATTGTAATCCTTTTGGTCTTCTCTAAAAATAAGAAGAAAAAAAATGAAAATTGAATACGAAGTACAACGTTATCATGCTCATTATTCACGCAATTATATCCCAATTATCACGCTTAATTAATATCATCCTTCCCCAAATGGCCTTTGGAATTTCCATAATTGCACACCCACCTATAGTAATCAAACATTCAAATAATCTGTAAACATGAATCTTAAAATCTCTAATACAAATTCATAATCACTATTAATCTCTCAATGTTCCTTTATAAGTTTACCAATAACAATTGATCTAGCTATAATGAAATATTTTTAATCTGAGAAGATATCAATCAAAATTCATCAATTTCAAGTTGTAAAGTTTCACAAAGGGAAAAAAGGTAAAAGTTATCTACTAATTTTCTGAGATTTATTTAAATTTGCTTTGTAAAAAAATCATCTCATGTTAATGAGATCTAAAATGGTTGGATTCTAAATTTCTAATTGACAATTCTGACCATATTTTAGTGTATCATTCATGATTACTTTGAACTTTTTGGTTAATTAAATTCGATATTATATGTTTTAATTTATTGAAGGTTTTAGTGATCAAATTTGCAAGTTTGTTGATGCAATTAGATGCAAACCGTGAAAATAACACGCATGTGTATTAATTTTGTAGGAGGATAATTTTAAAGTATAAATGAAGATAATATACTTGTAGGAGGATAATTTTCAAGTAAAAACGAAGATAAATACACTCGCTTCTGTACTTTTATTTATGAAGCAAATGGGAAAATTGATTGGAACTAACTATAAAGTTTTAACTTAAAGTTTAAGGGCCTCATTTTTTTTTTGGCACTGGGCCTCGAATTGTTTCAAGACGCCCCTGTTGTTAATAATAAATAAATATTAACCGTCTCATAATGTGAAATAGTAACTATTTATAATCTGTGAAATCTCAATACTCCCTCGATTTTTCTATTTACTTTTCACTAGCTATTGTACAGTCTTTAAGACCAAATTTTGATCGGATTTTCAACATGTATACGTTATTCTTGTCGAAAATGATGTTCTTTGAACGATGATTTGATAATAAATGAAAGGTTTTAGTTTCATGTATTAACCTCTTTTGTTTTCCAATATGCAACGGTCATTTCGGTAAGTTTATCCTTTAAAAACAAATGAAAAAAATAGAGAAATAAATGATGTAATATTTAAGCGGGTATAGACAAGACATTTTAAGAAAAATACAAAGGCCTGGTCATTAACCCGTCCCAAACCCGCTTGTTCGTGGGCCGGAAATTTAATGTGAGTCCGACCCCATATCCGGCCAAACCCGCATTTGATCACCTATATGTGGGTCTAGTGGTTTTTAATACCTAGCTTTCCCAAAAATAAATACGGAGTATAATTTTGTTTAGTAGAAAAACATACTCCCTCTTAGGCCCTGTTCTTTTGGACTTAAATTCAGCTCTTATAAGTTCAGTTCAGTTCAGTTCAGCTCCAATAAGTTCAGTTCAGTTCAGTTCAGCTCTATTAAAGTTCAGTTCAGTTCAGTTCAGTTCAGTTCAGTTCAGATCAGTTCAGTTCAGTTCAGTTCAGTTCAGTTCAGTTCAGCTCAGCTCAGCTCAACTTACTTTATTTCAACATTATTATTATTATTACTATTATCATTGTTATTATTATATTAATTAATTTTTATTATTATATTAATATATTTTTTATAATTTATTATATTACTATTATTAATTATTATAATTTTTATTTTTATTATTATATTTTTATTTAATTAATTAATTTATTATTATATTATTACGATTAATTAATGGAAATATTAGTATTACTAACATTTATTATTATTATTATTATTATTATTATTATTATTATTTTGTTATATTATATTTAATATTTTATTAATATATTCACAATATTATTATTATTATTATTATTATTATTATTATTTATATTTACTATTATTAGTATTTATATCATTTATATTATTATATTATACTTGATCTTATTAATTCTTTAGATACTTTTGTTAATATATTTATTACTATATTATATTATTACTAATAATGTTATCATTTATATTAATATTTTATAATATTATTATTATATTATATTAATATAGCATTATACTAATGTTTAATATATTATTATTATTTATAATATTATATTATTAAACTATACTTATCATATTTATTTTAATTACTATTTTTAATTTATTTATTATTATATTATATTATTATGAATAATTAGATAAGTAATATTACTATTTTACTATTATTATTATTATATTATTATTATTATATTACTATTTTATTTTTATATATCTTATTATATTATTATTTTATTATATTAGTATAATATTATTACTGATGATTAATATTATTATAATATTTATTATTGTATTATTATTGTCATAATCTTTTTATTAGTTAAGTTAAGTTAAGTTAAGTTCAGTTCAGTTCAGATCAGTTCAGTTCAGTTCAGTTCAGTTCAGTTCAGGTCCATTAAGTTCAGTTCAGTTCAGTTCAGTTCAGTTCAGTTCAGTTCAGTTCAGTTCAGTTCAGACGATTTCAGTCCAAAAGAACAGAGCCTTAGTCACTCATTTCTTCCCCTTTCCTTTTTGCACAAGAATTAAGGATATGAATTTGGACCACACAAAATACACTACCCCACATACAAATGAATTTGGACCACACAAAACCCACAACCCCACATCCAAAAAGGGAATGAGGGAAGAAAACCCGACTTACCCGATAAGGAAAGAGGGAAGAAATGAGCGACTAGGAGGGAGTATTAATTATGTGGGCTAGTGGATTTTGATGCTTTTTTTTTAAAGGTCATATGTTCTATCCTTATATTGAACAATATTTATTTAATGTTATTTCGCCCAACTAAAAAAGCAATTTTTTCCTTATAACTTGATTTTGCATTATTAAAATTTGGGATATTTTCAACGGTGTACCCTTGAGTTTTTCGATTTTTTACGGTGTATCCCTCACTATTTTGAAATATACCTTATACTCCTAAACTCCTTACTTATTTATCTACAATGACCTCTTCAACTTTGCAATAACTCTATCGCTTATCAAATAACCGTGGTTCGATCTTTATTTAGACTCCTTGATGTCTTATTATCATCCTCTATAAGATACATCAAAAATCACTTTTAATAAACATTCTTTATGAAACATGAAATGATAATGGACCCAAAAACCTCGGGGATACACCGTAAAATATCCCTTAAAATTTTTATGCACCCATCCTATCTTTGAAACGCCTTTGCCTACTAATCTACTATGTCACTCAATTATCCACAAAACTACAAAATAATTATTAACCTAATGTCAATTCATGAAACCTCTATTTTTATTATTATTTATCTCTTTTTTCATGATCTAAAGGGTGAATTATCATTGTTATCACATACGAGACTACGAGAGTGATGTGGTATTAATGAGTAGAAACTATGGGGGTTGTTATAAAAGGGAAAGACTAATAAATTGGAGAAGATTGTAGTGAAGAACTGAAGATTAAGTATAAATTAAAGTTCAAAGTTAACTACAAAATACTTTACATAGAAGAAGAAATACCTCGATGTAAACAAGCCAAAAAGTCACGAATTTATGCTCTGTTTAACAATATTTTTGAGGTACATGTTTTGACTTAATTAGCTTTTTAGACAGAGGAAGCTTATATTTTCAACGGTTTGGCAAGTGATTATTTTTCAAATAAGCTATCTCAAATGAAATGCTACCTAAGCTAAAATTTAAGATTTTATTTACCTGTTTCTAGTTTATATTCTCTTTTTACCCCTTTAACCTATTTTCAGTTAGTTGCAAAACATTTTTTTATATAAACAATAACTTTATCAGTTCCTTATTTTCAGCTAACTTATCAGCTATTTTTTTCAGCTTTCAGTAAACTTTTTAGTTTTTAGGTAACATATTCGGGGTTCAGGCACCTTTTCACCCATTTTACCAAATAAAACCTTACAAATTACAAGTGAGTATAATATATTTTCTTTTTACTAACCGTACCAAGTTCCTTTTACACTTTCTCCTCTCCCCCCACACTTATTTAATTTTTTTGGCCTGGAAGGCTCAAACTCTTTATCTTTATCTGAAAAAAGGACAAAATGAAGCGAAGAAAAGAGTTAAGAGGATAAAAATAAAGGTGAGGAAGAAAGAAGTCGTGGTTCGTATTTGCTAAACAAATTAGTGCTTTGTTGCCATTATAGATTAAAATTTCTATCCCAGAGATAAAAACAATCTTTAATGGTCCAAAGCTTTTCCTTCCACACACTGAAATAGGCATGATAATGTATATATTTGGGTGTTTGTAATTGAGTTAATTACCCTGTTTAACTTTGATCCAAGTTAAGACGAGGGTTAGATCATGTCGAGCTCAAATTTAATCACATCAATGTTACACTTTGAATCAAGCCCGTTTATGTAAGAATTAAAAAAATTCTTCTCTCCTTTAAGAGGACAGTAGTCCTTCTCCTTAGTGTAATACTTTATGCCTGAAGTAACTCCTTAGATCGATGCTCATTGATAGACTTAAATGAATAATGCTTAAAGGGTTTGAAAGTACTACTCATATCAACAAATCGCCTTTTTTTTTTTTTTGGTTGTCCATGCAAACAAATTCCACACTTAAGTGTACTTGGCTGGAAGTAGGGTGTTCACAGGTCCAAAATCGAAACAGACCGGTTTAACCCCAGACCGGATAACCACTTATCCCAAGACCGGAGACCAGACCAGTTAGGAGGGGACCTGTACCGGACCGGGCCGGAACCCTTAAGGTCCGGTTTTTTTTCCAGGTTTAGACAGGACCAGTTCTTCTTTTTAAGGGAAAATTGGATTTTTTTAAGTGTGGACCGAACATGACCAGAACGAAAACCGGTCATTATATTTTTTGGGACCCGAAGACCGGTCTGGGGCGGTCCGATTTGCCAGTTCATGCCATTGTTTGAATACCCCTAGCTGAAAGTAGTCTTAGGATGAGTGACCTCCTGGAAAGGTTTCCGAAATACAATGAGTGAGGATAAAATGCGCTGGAAAAGAACTATGTTGATCTGTGGGTTATGTACACTGTCTCACAGGCTACCGTGACTCCGTGAGTGACCGCTCCAACGCAGGGTCTGGGACGTGGTGTTACACCTAGGTCTTTATAAAAAGTGAAGAGATTTGTAGCATACAAAAATAAAAATTTGTAGCATTAAGTACAAAAAAGAATCCAACACTAAAATTTAAATTTAAGAGCCTTATTATTAGAACAAGTTATACAACAAAAAAATCACATTACATCACTTCAACTCTTGTATGTTATCAATAAAATTCATCACTGCTATTGTTATATACCCAGTTAATTTCAGTTAATTGGATGTATAAAGGAGTTTGAGATAATAATTTCCTACCCTATATACTTTTTTTAAAATTTAATGTTTTGAATTATTATATAGCGTATCGAAATTACTATATTGTAATGTAATAAATTTATATATACCGCCCAGGTAAACTCTTCCTAAGCAAAAAACTTTTGTCAATTATATGGCTACGCGAATATCGGTTATTCTATTGACAGTTTGACACAGCTAGTTTTAATTTGTATGACAATTCTTAATATTCATTTAAGTAGTTTCATGTCACATTGATACGTTATTATTGCACGTACTTATCCGTATAATATCTTTATGAAATTGGATATTAAGATGTTTATTCATTTTTCACCGATATACATGAACTACAATTTATGTGCAACAGTTTTGAGTGCCTTACACGAGAAAACAAAAATGTCAGCATGCTCCAAATCAATGAGGTTATGTGTGGTTACAATTATTCTAAAACGCACCCGTGATTTTCGCGGGTATAAAAATTAACTCATAAGTCATAACCTTAAATGTTAACTGAATCGAGTCAAATCATGCGAATTAAGTAACACAAATTCTCATTTGTGACGAACACTTTTCGTCACAAGCTTGTAACATCTCAGAAGCTGTAAGTGGGAGAACAAGTAGGAGATGAGTAGTTAGAAATCACAAGTTTGTAGCTATCACAAGCGATATTTGTGATTAAATTAATTTACCAAATCAAATAATGACATATCCTTAAACACAAAATCTCATTGCAGATGAGCACTATCCGTTACTAGATGAAGACAGATAGTGTTGCTCTCACAATATGCAAGTGAGAAGAGCAAATAACCCTCTCCCACTTGCCTCTCACTTGACTCTCACTTGCATATTGTAAAAGTATATCTGTTTGAGTGAGATGAGTTGATCCTTTAATTTATTCCATTCTAAGTCCAACCATACCAAATCCCTTTTACCATTTCTCCTCCCAACCTATTTATCTCTTGAGAGAACCAAACTCTTCTTTCTCTTAAAAAAGAAGACAAAAACAAGCAAAGCAAAAAGAGTAGAAAACATTAAAAAAAAAAAAGGAGATGAAAGGAGTGAGCTTTGTGGTTGATATTTACACAAGAAAAATTGATACTTTGTTGGCATTCTAAAACAAAATACCAAACCCCAACCATAACACACAATTCTTTTTGGTCCAAATCTTTCCCTCACTCACTCACTCACTCATAATCTCATATACACAAAAGAGAAATAAGAGTCAAGAGAGAGTGTGTATTTATTCAAGTGTTTTTTTCCCTAGAGAGAGAATATAAATATATATTTAGAGAGAGAAATAGAAATGGTGGGGACAGGAGGAGGAGGAGGAGGAGTAGCAGGAGGTGAAAGAAGCAAAGAAGCAGTGGGAATGATGGCCCTTCATGAGGCCCTCAGAGGTGTCTGTCTCAACTCAGACTGGACTTACTCTGTCTTCTGGACCATTCGTCCTCGCCCGTATTACTTCACTTCTTCTCTCTCTCTATAACATCCTTTTTTATATTATTATCCACTTTTTTATCTCATTTTTTTATGTTCATTTTATGTATCTTTCTTCTGATTTTGATGGTTATATATGATCAACTTACACTGAAAAATCCAACATTCTTAATCTTTTTTTTTTTTTTTTTTTTTTTACTTTTTGGTGTGAATTTGTTGTGGGTTTCTTCTCATTTGGATGGTCATATGATCAACTTATAGAGGGTAGTATAAAAATCGAGAAAAAGGATTACATATCGGATGTATTACCTCATACACTTTTAGTTTTCGAGTTTACATGTATTTTTACCGAGTGTTTACAATTTATAAATTATATAATAATTTTTTGATTGAAAAACTCAAAATAAATTTAATTTATACGTAGTTTTAATTAAATAAGCTCAAAAACTTTATAATAAAAACACAAATAAAAAAAAAACCGAAAATTTTATCATAAAACCCTTAATTAGATGTACTACCTCAATCCCATTTATTTTATATGATTGGTAAGTTCAGTGTCATTTTTGGATGTTTATTTGATGTGGCTATATATGATCAACGTATAATGGGTGTTGTAAAAATCTCACCTTTTTGAGTTGATTTTTTTTTGTTTGTTTTAAACTTTCTCTATCTAAAAATCCCATTTATTTTATATGATTGGTATGTTTAGTGTCATTTTTAGATGTTAATTTGATGATGTTATATGATCAACTTATAATGGGTGTTGTAAAAATCCCACCTTTTTTTGAGTTGATTGTTTTTGTTTTGTTTTGTTTTACACTTTCTCTATCTAAAAATCCCATTTGTTGTTATGTGATTGGTATTCAATGTTTTAATCTCATTTTTTGTTGTTAATTTGATGTGGGTATCTTGTGATTTGGATGGTTTTTGTGATAAACTTATAGTGGGTGTTGTAAAATCCCACCTTTTTTTAGTTGATTTGTTTTGCTTTCAGTTTCTCTCTCTAGAAACCCCACCTGTTTTTCTGTGTTGTGGGTGTTATTTTTGTCTCTCTTGCATTGCCCATACCTAGTACTAGCAGGAAATAAACATGAGATTTTACAAGATTATGTTCTTTGTTTTTTTTAATGATTGATTTTTTTTATTAATCATTTTTTTGTCCATTATTATTGCAGGAGAGTTAGAGGTGGAAATGGTTGCAAAGTTGGAGATGATAATGGAAGCTTGTAAGTGATTTAGACTAATTTTTAGTATTTTTAACATGTGATTTTTGAGTGATCTATTGTGTTACAATTTGATAACAACTTATTTTGTTATACACAAATTTGATCTAGTATTATTATTGCCTTTTAATGTATCAAGTAGTATTGATTAATGTCAAATAGGCTAATAACATTTTGTTACTAATGTTTAACTTTACTTATCTTTGCCATTGGTAATAATTAGTGATATAAAGTTTAAGTGCTTCAATAATTATTATCAAATTTAAAGTTTTTATTTTTATGGTTAATCAACTTGAATAATAAGGTTATTAGTATTAGTAAAGTTGCTATTATTGCTTACGAGTTGACCGGGCAACTTTTGGATCTTAATCTTGAAGATCATTTTGATTTTGATGATCAAATGTAGGGCTATTGCAGAAATAATTTTCTAGAGCTATTAATCTATTATCTTTGTGTTATTTATCATTATATGTACTAATCTCTTTAATTATATTATTGGGCTGTAAATTTCTCTACTAATTAAAAGTTAATGGTGAAGGATGTTGATGTGGGAAGACGGATTTTGTCGAGGAAGAGTTGCAGAATGCTTAGAGGAGATTGATGGTGAAGATCCTGTCAGAAAGTCATTCAGCAAGATGTCCATTCAGTTATATAATTACGGAGAAGGGTGGGTACTGGGTAGGTGTTGTTATGTAATGTTCCACTCCATTATTGACCCATTTCATCTCCATCTCAAAAAGGAGATGGGAATGGTTTTCCACTTGCCGATTTGGCATCGGCAAACATATAGGCAGCTGTTAGCTCTCGCTTAGCTGGTAAAATCATGATAATATTGCCTTATCATGTCTCAGGGTTCAAAATCAAAATCAGTCAGCATTAAAACGGTCCTTCTGACTTCTTTCACACCAAACAAAATTGACGATCATCTAAAAGCCTCGCTTATGCACTTTCGTTAGTAGAAATACTTTTCAAGCTTGAATCTGCAGCCGAACGGTTTATTTCTCGAGGCTCATTATGCATATATATATACATCAGCAAAATATATCTAATGTGTAGTAAGCATAATCTTTATCCTGAAATTGTTTGATTGGTGCTGTGTATGATATCTAATTGTTTTGAACTTTTTCAGGCTGATGGGAAAGGTAGCTTCTGATAAATGTCACAAATGGGTTTTCAAAGAGCCGTCCGAATGTGAACCAAATATTTCGAACTACTGGCAGAGCTCCTTCGATGCTGTATGTGAATCCAAATCTAGGCCTCTTTTAATTGTCTGTGTAAAGTATCTGCAATTGGGTTTTACTAGAGCCTAATCGGACGCTAAACTTTCGTTACATGTTTTCAACACAAGGAATAAGACTTCCTACATTCATGTCCTTGACAAATTGATTTTGATTATAAAATGTAGAAATACGAACTAGTATAAAGATCTCGGCTACAGTTTTATACTCCGCTTGGGCCCTCTTGGCCTCCTTGACTAGAAAGTTTAGCTTTCAATCATTCAAGATATATGAAAAGTTTGTTATTGCGCCGATGCTCTTAATAATTATGTTTTGTAGGCATCTTAAGTATTGGTTATATGATTAATGTAATCTTAACTTTTAAACTACGGGTGATTGCAGCTTCCACCTGAGTGGACGGACCAATTCGAATCTGGGATACAAGTAAGAGTTATAAACTGAACTGTTCGGTTTCAAGATAAAAGTGTAGAGCTTCAAAAATAAACTTACGGTTTTATGGTTTTATCATGAAATCAACCATAAACTCACGGTTTTATGGTTTGATAAAAGAGTTTCTCCCTGTTTAATAAAGTATATAATGTTAAGTACAAAATTTGTCTTTTTATCAACAGACCATTGCTGTAATTCAAGCTGGTCATGGACTTCTCCAGTTAGGATCGTGCAAGATTGTGAGTCGTCTATCTAACTCTCCTCATTCTCCGCTTAATCTTTGTTTTTTAATCTGTTTTGTAGTTCCCCATCTTAAACTGTACTGTAGGGTGCTTTGCACCTAAAAAAAATGTAGGAAACGTCATTAGTTCATTTTACGACTTACAACGCAATGGTCGACAATAGATTATGGGGTATGTTATTAAAGCCACCTTTAATTAGCTTTTCGGCTTGATTAACGAAGTTTTATAACTAAAGGTAGCTTTTTAATCATTAAAAAACAGTTTATTTGTAAAAATTATCAGAAGCAAGATTTATGCACAGAAATCTGTGAAGTTTGGTCTCCAAGATTCCAAGATACCTTGTAGTTTTATTGGGTTATTTAATAATAATACACATGGTCTCAAGTGTATGAGAGTTTATTATTATGAATTATCTTCAACTAGGATAACATGGTGGATAATTTTTGAACTAGTGAAAAGGATATGAGTATTTTGTAAAAGCTAATGCCTTGAAAGTTAACCCTCTTTAACAGCAATTATGAACCGAAAAATGCATGTTTTGTGTGTCAGATACCCGAAGATCTTCATTTTGTGCTAAGAATGAGGCATACGTTCGAATCCCTTGGCTACCAATCTGGATTTTACCTTTCCCAACTTTTCTCGTCAACTCGAAACGCTTCCTCGTCGTCTCCTCTCCCCACAAAGCAGCCAGCCCCAGCTTTAGGCCCACCACCGCTCTTCAACTGGGGCCCACGTCCCATTCCATCTCAGGCCACAATGCTCGCGCCTCAAAATTTCCAACGCCCTCTCGGGTACTCTCATGCCAAAGAGGAGCCTCATATGTTTTTGATGCCTCATGGTGCCGAAAATAGGATGGCTGAAATGATGGGAGAACATGAATCAGACATCAAATGGCCCAATGGGCTGTCTTTCTTCAATGCCCTCACAGGTCGGGCTGACGAGGCTAAGCTCTTGTTCAACCACGATAACATCGGGCCAAAATCTGATGACCCGAACTCAAACCCCGAAGGCCCCAGTTCGAACCCAAATGATTTCTTAAGCCTTGACAATCATCAGGATCAAATGAGGAAGAATCTTGAAAACAAGTTCAAGAGGAGCTTTACATTACCGGCAAGAATGTCGTCCTCAGGTTCTTCGACATCACTAGACCACCACCCTTCCGACTATCGGAATCCAGAGGCCGGAATGTATTCTGATGTAATGGAGACATACTTGGAGTGAAGCACTCAAGCACATCATGGTTGCTAGAATGGAATGATAAAACTTTGTACCTAGTTGTACTAGTTTTTAGGTTTTAGCTAATTTTGACTTCTTTATGTACTATTTCTTCTTCTGTTTTTTTAGATCCCTTACTTATGTTCCTACTTCTCGGTGCTGTTTTGACTCAGCTCCCTTCACAACTTTAATGTACCTCATGGGACCAGCTATTCTAGATGAAGTTATATCTCATCTTTTATCTTGGCATAGTAGGAACCATGTCATGGCAATTGTATTGTCCCCTTTTACTGTTCGTTTATTAAGTTGTCGGATATTTATTGGATATAAGCGCGTCATAGTTTCATTGTTTAGTATCTAACTCGTATACTGTGAATTGCACTATATATTTACCAATGTCTTGCTTAAGATGGGTCAAATATTACTACATGATCGTTTAGTGACTGAGGTTCATTTAACTAGGGAAGAAGTTAGGTTCAATTTTACTTAACTCCAAAACATCAATCTTATCTACAATTTCTCATCATTGTTTTTTTTTTGGAATAAAATTATCGCATATACTATTTTTCCCAAAAAAAATAATTATCGTATATACTCTTTCTTCCAAACAAAACTCGCCCGTGGCCTGATGAGCATGTGCTTAATTTCTTCTTTGCATTAACCTTTTTCTTCTCAACCAAAAGACACAAATTCTAATGCGGGGAGAGTAGCATTTCATTGATGTGACGATGTATTTTCAATTATGAGTTATTTAAAAAGTTGAGACCACTTAAAATGAAGACCCCTTGTAGACAATGAAATTATCAGTAAATATGGCCAAATGGGGTCTTATAACCACGCCTAGTTATCTATAGCTGAGCCCAGTGACGAACGCATGATTTTTTTATTTTTTTTACGGGGATAATTTTTTAATTCCGAGCTATTGTAACGAAGGTACCCCTTTTCACGAGATCACTTTTTTAGCTCAGTTCAATCATGTTCTATGAATTGTCATGGCCTAATCTCGCTAAAACGCGACAATATCTTGAAAATGTGGTCGCAATAACTTTTGAAATTTTGATAACTCGATCGTAAATTTTGCGGTAAGATTTTTAAAACCATAAATGCAAAAATAGTTAAATTTTTGAAAAAAAAAATAAAGAAGTAACTAGCGAAATCAAATTTGAAAAGAATGGTGCATCCTCTTAGCACTCTCTCTCCTCTAAGAGGATGTCATCTTCAATGGGAGGAAAACTCTCCCTATAAAATTATAACAAGTGGGCTTTATTTTATTTGATTTTCAATTAACAAAAACATAAGTATGAAAAAGAAAGTAGAGAGCATCCTCTTTGATGTGGGAAAAAAATAGAAGAGGAATGAGGAGGAGGATGAAGATATTGGAAAATGAGTTGGATGAGAGAGAAGGTGAGATGTCAAAAAGATGGAAGGAGAGAGAAAAAATAAGAGAAAGATGACATACTCTTCAATGTGTATTCTCTTAGAGCATCCACAATGTAGATGATTGACCCTTCTTTTAACACTTTCTCTTGTAACAAGATGTCCTCTCTATTGTAGAACTAATATGGGGTGTTCTCTTAGGAGGAAGACAAATAATACTTTCTCTACTTTTAGAGGAAGGTGTGCATATGCCCTTGCCCCATTCAACCAATCAATAGAGGACAAAAGATATCTAATTTCTTATATTTTTTTTATATAATGTAATGTTTAATTTAAGAGGAAGAGAAAGACTTTCTCTCTATTGTGGAAAAATATAGGAGAAAAATATAGGAAGATGATGTAAATAAAATAGTAGAAAACAAAATAGATAAAAAGAAAATGAGGTGTCAAATAAATAGAAGAAAGATGGAAAATAAGAGAATGAAAATTTTCTCTCTATTGTGGATGCTCTTATACTCCCTGTCTCCCGGGAAAAAAGATTATACATCGGATGTACTACCTCAGACTAGTATAAATCCGAGTTTTTGTGCATTTTTTCGAGCATTTTAAATTTTATATGTGATGTTTTTTGAGTTTTATTGTAATTTTTCTGAGCTTAATATCTAAATTAATGAACTCAAAAACTTTATAGTAAAATTCATAATTTTTAATACTAAACTCAAAAACTATATTATCTGTGGTAGTACATCAGATGTATAATTCACATACTGCTATCTCCCTCGCATCCACTCCAATGGTAACATTGAGTTTTTCACACTTGTCGAGGCGCGTATTGCAACGGAAATATCTTTATTTATACATAATTAAAAATTATAATAATTTGATATTCTTGTAGCATTCATGACAATGAATCAAACAAGATCTCACATGACAATATTATCTCTTATATATTATGAATAATACGAAAGATTCTCCACACCCATGAATAGTGCCAAAATCCCAATGTTATCATTGGAGTGCATGAGAGGAGTAGATAAATTATTGTACAAATTCGAAAAAACATTAACAACACTTTATATCTTGAGAAAATAGAGAAAGTAAGATATAAGTTAAGTCTGTTTTAACAATTATATGTCGAACCTTTATTTGCGGCTTATTAAATATTTTAGAAATCAAATTGGTCTTATGCTAAACATTTGTATAAATGGTTGGGGTTCAAATCCTACCAACATCATAAATTATTTAATTTTACTATCCAACAAAATCTTTAATATACCAAACTGGCAAATTCTAAAAAAAAAAAACGAGTAATTTCAAAAAAGTTGGAGGCAACAAAGCTCAAACCCGGACTGTTACGGATATTGGGTACTACACTTACTAGCTTAGCCATATTGTACTGATGTTATTAATGGCAATGCTTAATACTTAAACATAAATGTGCAGAAATTTATGTGGACACTTACCCCTAAATCCGCCCCTGGCTACGTGGCCTACGCCAGAATATAAACTATAAAGAGTCCGAAATTATGTACTCAACAATTTGGACATTAGCTGCAAAGAAAAAAACAATTTGGACATCAGTTGTTATGTAGTCGAAGTCTCGAACCATGATCCAACAAGTAAGTGAGCACGGTATCGAACACTTTTTAATTAAACACATCATTTGACGTCCGATTTTTGGATATTTGGCCTTTTTTCAGTGGCTATTCTAGATAATCGTAATTAACAGTGCAATTTATTTTTATAAATAATACAAATATATTATCACAATTTCTTTGTACATACATAACAAACAAAAAAGTATTACAAATAAAAAAAATCAATTAAGAAGACCAATCGACCATAACTAATGTTAGATGTGTGACTCTTTAGGTGTCGGTAAGCTGTATTTGGAATTTTAATTTTTAATCAATGATTGACGTTTTGTATTATGGAAAGTTGTGTAGGTTTCTTAATTGTACTACGGAGTATTTCTAATCCTACTAAATCTTGAGTTATATAAATATACTTCCCCCGTTCCACAGAATAGTTTACGTTTGCTTTTTGCACTAATATTAAGAATGAGTGAAAGCAAGTGGGGTACCTACTTTTACATATGTTAGTTTACCAAATTGCCCTCTTATAAGTTGCTTTTGTTTGTTGTATTAAGAATGGGTGAAAATAAGTGGGTACCTACTTTTACAAGGATAGTATGGTAATTTAACATAATTATTGATGTCCATAAAAAGAAACGTAAAGAACTAAGTGGAACGACCTAAAAATGAAATACGTAAACTATTCTATGGAACAGATGAAGTATTAGGTATTATTCGACTTTAAGATCAGAGAGAAAGGTATAAAACTTGAGTTATGTTTGAGAGCTCATCTTTAGTAATAGGTAATTCTCTCTATGCATAATGAAACAACTCTCCGACCTATAGACGTAGCAATCGCATTGATAGTGAACCACATAAGTTCGTGTGTTCTTTATTTTGTTACTCCCTCCTATTCATAATAAGATTACTCATTCAAATATGGAACAAAAATGAAGGGTGGTTAATCAAATAAGGTAAAGTATTGTGGTGGGATTAGGTGATTGGAGAGAGTGAATGTATTGTGGGGGTATTAATGTATTATTGTGGGGTGATGTTATTAAAATAAGAAAAACGTATGGGTATAGTTGTGGGGTGAGGTGATAATAAGTATAAAAGTTTATTAAATAAGGAATTAAAGAGGGAAGGTATTGTGAATAGATGAAAAATGAAAAATTATTTTGAATATGAAGGTGTGACAACCCTCGCGAATGCGGAAATAAAACATAACAAGCATGTGATTTATATAGCGGAAAATACGATGTTTTTGAAACTTTTTACATGCAAGATAGAAATACGAGGAATGTCAAATAACTACAAACAAAATAAAATATACCACAAAGAGACGAAGTCTCTCAAAATGTTATCAATATCAAAGTGATTAGCAAAACTAGCTAATAAACGTCTAGAGGTGTTTCATCCAGGGACAACGCCCGCTAGCTCACACCCGAACCCAAATAGCACAAGCAAAAAGCCATCCAATCAAGCAACCTGTTCATCCATGAAAAACATGAACGCCACAGTCAGTGGGGAGTAACTCCGGGTTCTCTCAGCCATATCATATTAAACGTACATAAAAGGAAATATAAAAGTAGAAGCATGCATATATAGATATACATGTGAAATACGATAAGGATAGATAGGCAATTCGATATATCATAATAAGAGTATAAGAAGTACAAGTCCGAATCCATCATGTTATACAAAGACTCGGGTAAGACACTCTTAGGCAACCGAATACGCTCACTAGGGCTTACATCTCACCGTTAGCGGTATAAGTTTGATAAGATTGAGACTCGACAAACAAACCATGCCAAGTCATGCAATGATCAGGAATAAACAATCATGGACTCGACAAACAAACCATGCCAAGTCATGCAATGATCATGAATAATCAATCATGTAATCACGCATCCAAACACAACGACACAAAGACGACATCTCTCACGGTAAATGAAACGCACTAGCACCGTGTACATGGCAAGTATGATTAAAAGGCATCCACGAGATAGACATTTCCCTGAACGCATACACGATTCAATTCATTTCGTATATGTAGACATTTCCTCCGGGTTAGTGACGACGATATAATACGGTCCTAGTCTCACCTTGACAGACTCTCGAGAATACGAAGTGGTTCCGATCGACATTGTGGTAAGACGTTCCACATCCAAGACTCGGTCATCATAGACGCAGGTGGTACCCCCAAATTCGGTAGAAAAAAATTCACGAAAGAGGCGGAAAAGAGCACCAAGCCCTATAACAAGCGGTACGCTACATGCAAATAACACCACCTCGCAAGTACACAACATTTGACGGCCGGGTCGATCAACGCATAACGTTCGCCTCCCAACAACGTCGTCGTATGCCCACTAACACATGCAATTAAGCAGTAGGATACATTCTCGTTCCGACATTCCAGCCTTACGAACGTGGAGGTAGCCAAGGGAATGAGAGTACAAAGCACATAACCAAATAGTGCTCAAACCGTATCATTTGTAAAACCGACTCAAAGTGGGACATATCAAAAACCGTCACAAAACATGAGAATAGGGAATTGAAAGCTTGAGAAGATTACCTTTACTGGAAGCGGATTCAGCCACATGTTCAGCTGTTGGTGCCAATTTCTCCTCCTGAGCACTACCATTACCCGTCTTCTTCTTCCTAGAAGCAACAACTTGCCATTCATTTGTTCGTGTATCAACAGTTTCGTATTCAGAGTTTAATTCTTTAATCGCATTCGAAACTTGTAAACGGGTCTCAGACAATAAAGTGTTCACATCCATTATTGAATACTAGAAAATTATTACAATACTATTTGTGATTAATAATTGATATCTACTATTTACTAATTAGATTTTACTGAAAAAGAGATTGAGAATTAATTGAGGTTTTGGCCTTTGCACAAAACCCTAGGAATCCCTTCGCTTTCTCTCTCCAACTTTCTCTCTCATCTCAACTCATATATTTTTTCATTTTAGATTAATAGAAAACTACAATAATTTCAAGTTGTTTTTTAAATCTAAAAGGCACATATAAAATCTCAATTGGTAGTGTTCAAAATTAAGATGAAGAAAAATACAGCTTTTTCATTAATAAAAAACCCTTAATTTTCATTAATAACAAAAACCTTAATAGTTAATCACAAATTCTTATTTAAGACGGAGGTATCCATATTCTCTCACAAAATACCCATCAAGGGTGAGTGGAGAACACATGGGGGGTGCCCACCTTGTCCCCTCTACCCATTTCCTCTCACAAAATACCCGTCGCAAGATCCGACCCGTCTTAAGCAAGACCTACTAATAGTTAAAAAGTAAGTAATTTTTTTCATTCGATGACTTTAAATTTATAAAAATTTGTAACTTTTTTAGCATTATTATGTTTACTATCCGAAGAAAGTAATGCCCACGATGGTGGTTATCATTTTGCGATATTGTTCCGAATTTTTTTTCTTCAATGGTGCACTCCGATTCTTAAAGTCATGGGTCTGCCATTGGCACAACCTGACCTCTCCCCAATCTGAGCTAAAATTAAATCCAAATGAACATAGCTCAAGCCTATTTGTAAATTGCCAATTGCCGGTTATGAAGAATTTGAAAGTTGTATTTTGTATACAAGTATACATGTGTCTCGTACATACAATTTAAACTTTGATTTGGGTTAACAAGAGAACCTAAGGAAGAAAAATATCAAGATAAGTTCAGATGAAAGTAACCACAATGGCTATCGACATGGCAAAAGCGTCATCAGCTCTGGTACAAGTTAAATATGTGTTGGTACTTGATATACATTTAATTTACGGGAAAATTCACATGAAACAAAGCTGAAACTAGCCAGTTAAGACTCTGTAGAAACTTGATGCACTGATATAGGAGTATCTTTGCAGGATTCTGACATTACCCTCCGCGGCTTTGCATAGTAATCCTAAATTTGAATCATACCAGCTGCCACTAGTTATAGACATGGTAAACAGGTCATCAAGTCTGGTCTGTTCGGCCGACTTAGGTTGCAAGTCAAGCTAGTTTTGTCATGTCTAACCAATTGCGTCTAGCCATAAAACAACTTGATCTATAGACGGCCTTTGCCTTGGATCTTTGTTTAAGCAGTTACATGCTATTCCGAGAACCTCTAGCACCTGCTTTTCGTGATCTTTGTCCCAAATTGTTGTATCTATTACTTCCTCTTCCTTCTTCTCGGATCTCATCTGGAAAACCCACGAAACCAAATCCCGACAATTTTTCCCTTTGCATACTTCAACAGGTCTCCGACCAGTCAAAAGTTCCAATAAAACAACCCCAAAACTGTAAACATCCCCCTTGAAGGTTGCAGTTAATGTCTGGCCATATTCCGGAGGAATATACCCTAGAGTTCCCACTAAATCAGTTGTTACATGGGTATCATAAGGACGTAACAGTCTCGAAAGACCAAAATCTGCCAAATGCGCTTCAAATTTCTCATTCAAAAGAATGTTGCTCGATTTGATGTCCCGGTGGACTATGTTGGGCTGACAGGCCTTATGCAGATACGCCAACCCATGGGCCGCGCCTTGGGCTATTCTTAATCTTGCAGTCCAGTTGAGTACAGGACCGCCATCGACACACTCATGCAACCAGTAGTCCAAGCTTCCATTTTCCATATAGGAATAAATTAACAATTTGTCATCTCCTACTTGACAGTATCCTTGTAAAGAAACCAAGTTTCTGTGTTGTGCTTTTGATAAAGCTTCGACTTCTGCACGAAATTCTCGTTCCATTTGGCCACAATCTCCTGAAAGCTTCTTTATAGCAACCTTGCTTCCATTTGGGAGGATACCCTTATAAACAAGGCCAAATCCCCCACAACCAATAATGTTTACCTGACTGAAATTATCAGTTGATTTGAACAACTCGCCAATCGTGAGTTCCTTGCAATCCGAATCATTCTGGAAAAATATCAATTTTACTACAGCGAATCCTTCAGAAATCCTGGGAGAACGGCCGGTCTCCTCATCAAGATAATCCATAGTCCCTCCGGGTTTTCTTCTGGACATTTTCATCAAAATGATGGCTAAAAGCAAGGCGATAGCAACCCCAATACTAAGCGCTATCCCAAGGATGCTTTTTCTACTGTCTCTAGTTCTAGAAGAATGGATTCTCAGTCCAAGACCAGCATTGGTACAAGGAGGAGCTTGAGTTGACCCACATAGGCCTGGGTTCCCCACAAAGCTTGAGTTAGGAAATCCGTCGAACTGCGCACTTGTTGGTATAGGTCCCTCTAAATCATTATGTGCCACACTAAATTCCGAAAGAAATGTAAGATCATTCAGCGACGAGGGTATCGATCCGTGAAGATCATTGAAAGACAAATCCACGACTTCGAGATTTTTCATGTTTGACATCGATTCAGGGATCATGCCTGTAATGTTATTCTTGCTAAGATCCAACGCGATAAGTTGCTTTAACCTTCCAATATCCGGTGATATGGTCCCACTTATTCTGTTGTTGCTCAAGTATATGGAAGGTGGAAAACTAGAGACTTGGTTGTACTGCAAGCCATTAGCACTCTGGCTCCTCTTTACATACAGTGGGATACCATTAGCTGGAAAACCAATAGGTGCATTGCCATGTGGAGAAATCAGGCTCTTAAGTCGCATCATAGTTTCCGGGATTTCTCCTGAGAGTGTATTATTGGAGAAATCCAAGTAAAATAAATTTTCCAAATTCCCAATCCACAGAGGAATGCTGCCATTTAAGTGATTCCACGACAAGTCGAGGACTTCTAACGTCGTACAATTCAGTAGCCAAACAGGAATCTCGCCATAAAGGTCACAGTTCCCAAGTGCCAGAACCCTCAAGTTACCAAAACCAGATAGGTTTTCCGGGATTTTTTCACCATGAAAGTTCCTAGTGAGAATAAGGGTACTGAGATTTTTGCACTGCTGAAGAGTTGTTAGTGCGCTTGTCAAGTTCGACAAGGTATTGTTTGACAACGACATGAATGAAAGAAATGGGAGGGTCCCCAAACTTTCAGGCACCTCACCAGTTAACTCGTTCTTAGCGAGGCTCAAGGTTGTTAGTTTCTTGCAACTAGAAATGGAAGTTGGAATTGAACCACGAAGATTATTACTTGCAAGATCAAGCACAGAGAGATTGGGTAGACCATTAAAATCAATGTCTATGTTACCTAAAAAAGAATTATTTCTAAGATCAAGAGTTTGAAGCAAATAGCAATTGGAAAGGCTAGCAGGCAATCTGCCGGAGAATGAATTTGAGTATGCACTTAATTGCTCGAGTTTAGTCAAGTTACCTAGTACATCAGGGAAAGAACCAAAAAAATGATTGGCTGAAATAGCTAAGGTTCTAAGATTAACAAGCTTACTAATTTCATCACTAATCATGCCAGAGAGATTGTTCCAAGATATCGAGAGTTGCTCAAGCAAGGGCATTGCATAGATAAAGCTCGGAAATTCACCAGAGAGAAAATTATAATCAGCGTAAAGCTGTTCTAGAGATGAACTACAATTCTCAAAGCTGTTAACAAGACCCGTGAAATGGTTCATGGATATGTCAATAGTCCTTAATTTACTTGAACTACAAATTCGAGAACTGACTTTCCCGGTGAAAGAATTGTTGCTAATGTTGAAGACAACCATATTAGGAAACAACCCGAAATCAACCATTGACCCATTAAAAAAGTTAGTAGAAAGATTCAAGGTGTGAACATTATTTACACCAGAAAAAGCACCCACTACTGATCCCAAAAGCCGGTTATAGCTGACATCAACATAAACCAGCCTCCTCAAATTCGATAACTCAGCCGGCAACCCGCCTTCAAGGTGGTTGAATGAAAGGTCAAGCATCTCCAATTGGTCCAATTGACCAAGAGAGGTTGAAATAACTCCTTTAAGACCCTTTTTCCTAAGAATCAACTTGGTTACTCTACTTGTTGCTAAGCCATTATTATTATCACAGAAAATACCATCCCAATTACAACAACTTGAGTTATTAGACTCAACCCAAGTTGACAATAATTGCCCATCTGTAAGATTACCAGCAAATTGTTTTAATGCTAAAAGATCATTAGAATCACATGCCAGGATAATTAGGGTTTCAAACCTAAGAACAAAACAGATCAAGCAAAGCAAAAAAACCCGTTTCGGGTTCGGAATTGGTAGACAGTTCATGAACACCATTTGGTTGAACAACCCTAAAAGTTTCCAACTTTTTTTCACATCAAAATAGCTACTTTAACAACCCAACATTATAATCCATGAATCCCACAAAAACCGATGAATTCAATTTGCTAAAACATGTGATTGCACATTAAATTAAGTGACTTTAGAGTGAATTAAAGTCACATACCAATGTTGATGCCACCAAGTTAGCAAATTTAAGTGAAGTAAACCAAAGTATTATTACAACTTCAAGAATATGAAATGTAAATTAGTATACAAACATAGAGAAAAAGATGAAATCTTTGACCATTTATCAACAACCCAATTGTTTTAATTGAAGAAAAAATGGCAAGAACACAACTTTTAAGACTTTTTTTTATTGGGCTGTGAATAGTACTAAAAATAATGGATGAAAGGAGGGAAAACAAAGCAGGAGTGATTTGACTGGGAAGGCAAAAGGGAAACACAAATTCTCATTTGTGACGGACACTATCCGTCGCAAGCTTAAGACGGATACCATATTCTATCACAAAATACCCATTAAGGGTGAGTGGAGAAGCACATGGGGGTGCCCACCTTGTCCCCTCTACCCATCTCCTCTCACAAAATACCCGTCGCAAGATCCGATACGTCGCAAGCAAGACCTACTCAAAGGGAAAAGGTTTAGAAACGTACGAAAATGTCAAGATTATGGTACTGAAAATTAAGTGGTGTCTTAATGAGACAAACAAGGTTGTATTGGTCAAAATGGTGACATAATTGGCTGACTTTGTTAAGGAAAATCCATTATTCTCACAAGTCACACATCTAACTTCTCTAATGTCAAAGGTCAAAGGTTTTAGTCAATATATAGATTTTTTTATTATAGGGCTAAATGCTAATAGGTTGAATGCAATTTAAGATGGATTTTTTCTCTAACAGAAATCTTCTATATATAAAAGCTAAGTCTTTTCTTGGCTTTCTATTGGTTCCTCATTTTAGGGGAAAAGTTAACACATTGCACGTGAAAGCTAAACGTGGGTTTCCACAATTTTAGGGAGATTTATTTACTTGGTATTTTGAAAAAACTCATATTTCAGATTAAGTCATCATATGTTAAAAAGTCTATTTACATAAAAATTCATATGTTAAAAATCAGGGTAAAACAATTACAAATTCATAGATTACAAACTCGCTTATTTATGATAAGAACACTGTTTATAAATTTGTGATGGGTCAAGTTAAAATACTCTATTACTTATACCCATTTTTTATGTAATATTTAAATTTGTTATTTTAAATAAGCACGGGATAGTTGTGGACGTTGTCCATTTTTCATGTAATATACACATTTCATCAAGCTATTAAACATCCAATCCCGTGCAATTGTGCACGGGTCTAAAACTAGTAGAAAAGGTAAAGGGGAGGGGAGACTCGAGCTTGGTATCTACTCTCTCAATTCTATCATATAAGGCATTTTAGATGATTTCACAAGCATTAAGAATGTATTGGAAAATGTTGTACTATTAGTTATGCGCTATAAATGCTTTTTGAAAATATAAAAGTAAACTTTTTTCACCGATAAAATAGCTTAAATACTTCTTTTTCTTAAGTTTTTGTACTTTGAAAAATGGAAATACTGTGTAATACATGGGAATATGCAAAACGCCTTATAAAAAGAAATTTGGGTTATTCTATAGGGTACCCTCTTATTTTTTTTGATATTCTACATGGTAGCCCTCCTTTTTAAAAAACCTCAATGGTACCCTTCAACTTCATTGCTAAGTGTAGGGCATGCCCATTAGTGAAACTTCCGTCAATTAGCAATGTTAAATGCTTAGCTGACATTTTAACTTCTCTGACTTGGCATTCTTAGTGACAGCAATCTTCCAAATTTGTCTCTTCCCTCCAATATTTCCCTCTAATTATTTATATTCTTGTTTATTTATCTAATTTTTCCGTAGAATTTATTCTATTGGTATAACTTTTTCTTCCTTCTTCTTCTTTTACTTTATTGTTCATATATAACTTTTTTCTTTCTTATTCTTCTTTTACTTTATTGTCCACATTTTCTCCACTAATTTCCTTTTCATTATTTATATTTGTAGCTCATGGTTACTTTGCCCTAACTCTCATCGCCATAAGAAGTGCAGTAGACGGTGTGTCATCACACCCAACCCATATATTGATCATTTTATTCCCAGCCAAACTACTAAACATCTCCAACAAATCCTTATCATTTTTTAAAGGACAAAATAGCATCTTGTAACAATATTCCAGAGAAGAATATTGTGGCAAAGGAATTCCTTTTTTCTCAGCCCCGTCAAACAAATTATTTATAACATCAATGATCAACCATTTATCAGTATCTTCAATATTAACATCAACATAGTACCTTCCAAAAATCATTTTCAATACAACATTCTCCATTATGTTAATTAACAAGCAAGATTCAAGAGTCCGATACTTTTTGATAAAAAAAATGACTAAACTTAGAAACTAGTATGAATATAACTAAGAAACGCAAAAGTTCGGTTCTTTTTTATGAAAAAGGAATGAGCTTTACATATTATAACAAGAAATAAGGTCAAAATTGAGTACAAAATTATAAACAATGAGAACTTGAAATAAGGGCTAAAAGAAATTGAGCCTTAATACGATACATGTAGATGGTCTTAACTTTTGGCAAACATTTGAAAAGGTTTTGTGGGAGAGAATGATAAACAGGGGAAAACTAAAGGGTTTTGATCGTTGTTACAAATGAATTTGGGGGAGGGGGATTAATTAAATTACAGGTCAATTGCGCGCCATGTGACATGTCAAGTCAGAGAATTAACATGCTAGCTGAGCATATAACGGTGATTATTAACGGAAGTTTCACTAATGGGATACCATATAGAATATCAAAAAATAGGAGGGTACCATTGAGGTTTTGAAAAGGGGGGATACCCTATAGAATATCAAAAAATAGGAGGGTACCATATAGAATAACCCAAGAAATTTTGATTTTTTGTTTTCCTAAATGACTTATATTATGGAACGGAGGAAGTATTATCCAATTTTTTCTTCTTAACCAATAGATAAAGACATCTTTGATAAGAACAAATATTTTGCTCATCTTATGACTTTCTCTCTCTAAAATTATTTCTCTTATTCACTCTCTGTTTCTCCTTCCGTCATTTTTGCAACTTCTTGCTTCCATGGCTCGAGGAAGAGGTCAACCACCTAAAGCAAGATCCTCAATGGACTTATCACCTTCTCCTAAACCTAATGGTAACAATTTTGTCCCCAATTCTTTCGATTATGTTCAAATTGAGAATAATTTGCAATCCCAAATCGAAAACCCATTTGTCTAAATGAGTTGATTGTCGATGCAATTCAATCCTCAACTAAAGCTAACTCTGTGAATAATATGGTTTCTGTCAATTCAACTCCCAGTTGTAAAGATCCTGTGATTTCTTCCCCTGTTATGAATAATGTGATTACACCTATAAATTTTGTGAGTAACATTCGTATAAACCCTAATTGTGATTCTGATACAACTGCTAACATTGCTAATACTACCCCTAAGAGCATCCACAATAGAGAGGATGTTTTCATCCTCTTATTTTCCTTCTTTCCTTCTATATATTTGACACCTCATTTTCTTTTTATCTATTTTATTTTCCACTATTTACATCCTCTTCCTCTATTTTTCTCCTTTATTTTTCCACATTAGAGAGGAAGTCTTTCTCTTCCTCTTAAATTAAACATTACACTATAACAATCAATTTAAAGAAAAAATAAAAGAAATTAGATATTATTGATTGGTTGAATGACACAAGGGCCTATGCACACCTTCCTCTAAAAGTAGAGGAAGTACTCTTTGTTCTCCTTCTAAGAGGACACCCATATTAGTTCCACAATAGAGAGGACATCCTCTTATTAGGGCTGAGCAAAAATATACGATACGGTTTTATTATACGTATCTGATACGATATACGGTTTCAATTATACGGATTTCCGTATATACGATACGGTTTATAAAAAACCGTATCGGATACGTATCGGCAAAATTTGAAACCGGATATACGGTTTTCGATACGGTTCCTATTTTTAATATAAAATATAAAACTAAAATCATAAAACCACTAAACGTCGAGTATATCCGCGACTCAGTCTTATTACTTTTATACATTTTTAAGTTATTTATTCTTATAATATGTGATACTCTTTTAACTTATTACGAAAAATCATAAAATCACAAAAAAAGTAAAAATAAGACATAAAATTTTACATAATTAAATGAAAAACCGGATACCGGATATACGGTTTCCGGATATACGGAAAATCCGTATCGGATAAGAATACTCAAAATTGAGATTTTTAAAACTGGATATCCGATACGGTTTTGAAAACCGTATCGGATATACGGTTTTGCTCACCCCTACGTCGTATAGGAGAGAGAGTGTTAAGAGGAGGGTCAATTTTCTCTATTGTGGATGCTCTAATTTGGCCAAATACGGAACCAAGAATGTTTGTGATAAAAACCCCAAATGGTCTGAGATTGTAAAACCTAAAAACCCTATTGGAATGAAATTGTTCTTTCATGAGCATAGTAAGATTGCTGATAAAATTGAAATAGAGTTAGATGATATTGCTGAGGAATTGAAATTCTGGAAATACACTTTGATGGGTCGTTTGTTAGAATCTAGACCTACCCTAAACCATGTGAATGACTTTGTTTCGAAGTGTTGGAGTCATATTGCTACACGTGTGGTGCAATACTTTAAAAAAGGGTGGTTCAGTTTTCGATTTGAGAATGAGGAGGCAATGAATAATGTCCTCAAAGAAGAGCCATTGAAAATGGGTTCTTACTCTTTAATCCTCAAACAATGGCACCCTAACTTCTCCTTTGAGATGGAAAAGATATCCATTGTTCCTATCTAGGTCCTCTTCCCTGATCTTGACCCTTCTCTATGGATAAGCAAAGTCCTAAGCAAGATGTCAAGCAAAATTGGAACTCCCATGTTTGCTGATATACCCACCACAAATAAAGCCAAATTCTCCTTTGCTAGGGTGATGATTGAAGTAGACGTCTCCTCTAACCTACCCCTGGAAATGTCTCTTAATACCCCTTTTGGCCCAACCACTCAAATAGTTGAGTATGAATGGATTCCTCATTATTGCTCAGAATGTGGAAAAATGGGACGTCTTAAACATTCTTGCAAGAAAGCTAAGAAAAACTCTATGGAGGGACCTAACTCCAAGAATATCCCTATGAAACCTACTCCTTGCCTGCTAGGTGGTACCTCAGCTTCATCTGGAATGAATCCTAATCCTCAAAGCAATGAGGTAAGCTCACAATGCTTTAAGTTAGGCTCACCAAAATTGCCTAAAGGATTAAACTCGTCCTTCATGAATGATGTAAAGCACTCAGGATGCAGCAAGAAGGATATGGTAAGTGAACCTCCAATAACCTTGAAGCTAGAGAGGTTCCTTACCAGATTCAAACTCTAACCCTAAGATTACGCTTATGAACTCCTTTGGCATCCTCTCTGATCCAGAAGAAGGAGAAATTCTCACTGAATGTGATCAAGATCCCCTCCTTCTTGTTGATCCTATTGCCCATAAGGATATTCTGGTGACCAAAGATCTTGATGCTGAAAGTATTCAACAGAATATGATTCATAATGAAATCCAAATTGAGAGCACTCATACATGTTTGACCATTGTAAGAACTGGTCAAAGTCTGCTAGAGGATGATCCACCAGATATTCAATCATGATAATTGCCACTTGGAATATTAGAGGCTTTAATAAGACTATCAAACATAGTGAAGATCTTCATTTTCTTAAGGATAATAAGATTGATATTTTGGGTCTTCTTGAAACTAGGGTGAAAAACAATAAAGCAAAAAAGATTTTTAGGACTAGCTTTAGAAGATACAATGTTTTTTGCAATTACAATAAACATGCGAATGGGAGAATCTGGATCCTTTGATATCCTGCCACTACTAAGATTGACATTCTTGAGGAGCACTCTCAAGTTGTTCACTGTAGGGTCAATCACCTTCTCACTGGTAGAAGTTTTCTTATTTCAATTGTGTATGGTAGTAACAGTGCTACTACTAGGCATGATCTTTGGAGATCCATGACTCAATTTTCTACTAATAATCCTTGGGCTTTTATGGGTGACTTTAATGTCATTTGACATCCTCATGAGAAGATAAGTCAACATCCCCCCACTCTTTCTAAATTAATGGATTTTAACACCTGCCTTGCTGCTTGTGATCTTGATGACTTGGGAGGTTCAGGCTGTGACTTTACTTGGTTCAACAAACAAAAAAGTTCTTCTTGATTTTACTCTAAACTTGATAGAGTAATGGTGAATAAGGATTGGCTTCAGAATTATTCCCAAACTACTGCTCACTTTCTTAAACCAGGTATCTCTGATCATAGCCCTGCCATTCTTACCTTCGATGATAATGATCCTAGGAAAGCTTTCAAATTTCTAAATTGTTGGGCTCATCATCCTAGCTTTAAAAAGGTTGTTTATGAAGCTTAGAATGGTAACCATACGGGCAACTCCATGTATAGACTTATGCAGAAACTCAAAGAGGTGAAGAAAGGTCTAACAAAACTCTTCATATTAAGGATTTTGCCAACATTGGTTACAGAGTCAAACCTAAGAGGACTGGATTAGCTCAATGCTATAAAAAATTTCAATCTTCTCCTCTCTTTGTTCCTTTTATTGAACATGAGCAAAAAATTTCCAAAGAATTTTGGAATCTTAAGGAAATTGAGATTCAAATCCTTTCTCAAAGAGCTAAGATTCACAACATCAAACACAATGACACTTGCTCTAGATATTTCTTTGCCAAAATCAAAGAGAGACATCAGAGTCAAATGATTGGTGTTATCCATGATTTCAATGGTGTAAACCAAACTGGCATGCATCACTGCATGATGTTGGTGAAGCCTTTGTTGAATATTATCAATATCTCCTTGGTAGCTCTTTTACTGTTTCTTCCATTGACCCTGATGTGATACTCAATGGCAACTGTGTGAATGATGATGATCATGCTTAGACCTGTCAAAACTGACCCGACCCGAATAACCCGACCCGATAAGGCTGACCCGAGACCCGAAAGCGACCCGGAACTGCTTGACCCGAGGATGACCCGAAACCCAAATTGACCCGACCCGACCCAGACCCGACCCGAACCTTGACTGACCCGAAATAGACCCGACCCGAAATAACCCGACCCAAAACCACCTACCCACAGACAACCCGATTTAAAATGATCCTAAATGACCCAATTTATTGTGATTAGGGTGATATACTGATAATGAGACGAGACAGCCCACAATCAGCTCAAGCTCGGCTTGGTCGAAGTCAGCTCGTGCAAGTTTGGCTCGACGTCGGGCTTGACTTGAAAAGTGAAAACTAACTTGATCATTTTGACCTGAAAATGGCCTAAATAAATCGGAAATGAATCTAAAATAACCCGACCCAAAATGACCCAAACCCGAAATGGCCCAAACCCGAAGTGACCCAAACCCAAAACTGTCCCAAACCCGAAAGTGACCCGACCCGACCCGAAAGGTTGAGCAAACCCGATATGACCCGACCCAAACTGACCCGACCCAAACCCGACCCGTTTGACCCATATGCCAGGTCTAAATTCATGCTACCCTCACTAGAGAAATTACTATGAAGGAAATCGGAAATGCCCTTTTTGATATTGGATCTAATAAAAGTCCTCGCATAGATGGCTTTTATTCTGGGTTTTTTAAGGCAGCTTGGGATATTGTTGGCAAAGACTTTAGCATTGCTGTCAAAGATTTCTTCAAGACAGGTTTCATGCCTAAGCAAGCAAACATTACCCTAGTCTCTCTCATTCCTAAAAAGCCTATTCCTCAATATTTCAAAGATTTTTGTCATATTTCCTGCTGTTCTACAATTTATAAAAAAATTAGCAAGATCCTCACCAACAGGCTGCAATCTCTTATGCCTCATCTAATAGGCCCTGAACAGGCTGCCTTTTTTAAGGGTCGCAACCTCTTTGAAAATGTTATGCTCACTCAGAATTTGGTTAAAGGATACAGCAGAAAAAACATTACCCCTAGATGTATGCTCAAGGTTGACATTAGTAAATCCTTTGACACCCTTCAATTGCAATTCATTCACAATATGCTAACTCAACTCAACTTTCCTCCCACCTTCATCAAATGGATTATGAGCTGTGTTACTGGATCGTGGTTTACTCTCAAAATCAATGGCTCTCATCATGGCTTCTTTAAAGGTCAAAGTGGGGTCAGACAGGGAGACCTTCTTTTCCCTTACCTGTTTGTACTTAGCATGGAAATCCTCTCTAGGAGCCTCAAAGTAATGTGCAATGACCATTTGGTATCCTTTCACCCTAAATGCTCAAAAATGGGGATTACCCACCTAGTTTTTGCTGATTATCTTATGATATTTACTAGGGGTGACCTGCCCTCTGTCCAAAAGGTTGCTCATGTTCTTCACTTTTTTTCTGAATGGTCTGGTCTCAAACCTAACTTAGACAAAACTGAAGCCTATTTTGGTAGAGTTAGCAATGCTGTCAAGGGCCTTATTCTTGATGTTGTGGGTATTCAGGAAGATACTTTCCCCTTCAGGTACCTTGGAGTCCATATCAACTCTTTTAGACTCACTAGAGGAATGTACAATAATTTGATCCTAAAAATCCAGAGTCTTATTGATAACTACTCTGTCAAAAACCTCTCCTATGCTGGCAGTCCAAGTTCTTAACTTTGTAGTTTTTGGCATCAACAATTTCTGGTGCAATAGTTTGCTCTTGCCTAAGCAAGTCTGCAAGCTCATCTCTAAGCTGAGTAGAGACATCTTATAGGTTAGAACTGATAGTCCTAGGAAACACATTTTTAAAAGTTAGAAAAGAATCTGTGTCCCTTAGGATGAGGGGGGATTCCAAATTAAGGACATTGAAACCTGGAACATAACTACTTCAAATTGATCAAAAGAATGTTACTCTGTGGACTCAATGGATTGTGAAATATCATCTTAATCACTGCTCTATTTGGGAGGTTGAGATAAAAGATCAATTTTCTGAAAGTTTTAAGGGCATTCTGCACATAAAAAATGATTGCATCACTCAATTAGGCAGCACTCAGGACACCATCAATATGATGTTCGCAGCCTGTACCGTCAAAGGAAAATTTTATGTTAGCAAAGCTTATGATGCTATAAGACACAAGCTTCATGTCAGTACTGTCTTCCAGACTATTCAAAGAGGAACTCTAGTTTTAAGGCATAAAATTCACCTCTTGCTAGCAGCTCAACAGAAATTGGAAACAATAGATATGCTTGCTACTAGAGGCATTCCTATAGTTAATTGATGATATCTCTGTAAAGCAGATTGTGAGACTGCCCAACATCTATTCTTTCAGTTTCCTTACACTACTGAACGACTTGCCCTTGTTAAAATTGGATGCAAATGACTGACCATAGCTCTGACTTGTGCTCTCTTCTGTCTTGGATAAGCACTAGACATCACAGGAAGACTGATCAAAGCAAATGGATTACTCGCGGCCTTGGATGCACAGTTTATTCCATCTGGCAAGAACGAAACCTAAGAGCTTTTGAGGATAAAGAAAGACCCGAAAGAGGTCCAGTTCACTGTGAAAGCCCTCTTCATTAGCAATGCCTCGGAGGAAATTCTAGAGGAACTTCACCTAGGAACTACACTTCTACAAAGTTGAATGTTTTTCTTTTTATAATAGTGGTGAAATGCTTGAGAAAATTGTATATGGGTTATTCTCTTTGTAAGATAACTTTCATGTAATCCTCACTTTTGGAATGTATGAAACATACTTTCCTTGCAAAAAAACAAAGATGATATTATCTATCTATCTATCAATCTAGCTATCTATCTTTAATATATAAAACCTAAACCACTATCTGTTTTGTATTTTAGTAAAATAATGAAAAAAAAAGGCAAAAATGTAGACTGTCGGAATCAAACAAGGAATTATCATCAAGAAACCTTGCCATGTGTTGTAAACACTAGAGTAATCCATATCCTATGATATAACTTAGCGCTTAAACATAATTAAAGCCTTCAGTGCTTGCATTTAACGCACCCTTTTGCAATTTTAATGTTTAATCGCGCGATTATAATACATATTTAAGCATAGTCTGGTGGTAAGGGCTTGGAACATAAGGTGATGATTGATAAATATGTTTTTTCGACTTTTCGACTCTTCTTATGTGCACAACTCTTACATTTTTTGGGGGATTTTTTTTGGCAACGGTAAAGATAATGTTTACATAAAGATACTACGACTCATTAGGCCATTGTTACTTATTACACTATTAGACAAAACACTGCTACATAATAATAGATTCAATAGACTTAGACAGCAGCGTCCGAATATTTTAATGTGTTGGAGGAGTACGGTAAAATGGCCACGAGCTTTGTCTTCCTCTTCATCATGAAAGCTGGCAACTTCTGAATAACAACTAGCCAACTGAGTAGACGAGACACACGAACAGGATGCACTTAAGTCACGAAGAATTCGTAAGAAATGACAGGAAGGTAGACCAGCTCACTACAAGAATTCTTGTTTCAAGCGACTGTAATAAGGCGACTGATACTAGTAGTCGCCAATTTGGCGACTGAAAATAGACTCGGGCGACCGAAAATAGTCGCCAAATTGGCGACTGAAACAATCCTGAGAATTTTAAAAGAAAAACACGGGCGACTGAAATCAGTCGCCAAATTGGCGACTGAACAGGCCTTTTGGCGACTGATTTCAGTCGCCAATTTGGCGACTACTCAAATCATTCGCCAAACTGATTATCATATCAGAAATCACAAATCATCCGTACACTTTCTTACTTTACCAATTTTCAATCAACCGAAAACAAAACCCCTATTATTCTAAAAATCCGACACCACCACTACAAGACTCCGTCAACCACCACTCCGACACTATCACGGCCGGATCTTTGTCATCTCCTTCTTCTTGTGTTGCTTTGTTTGTTCTAATTGGTGAAGGTATCTTTGTTTTAATTTCAATCCTTAAATTAATTTAGTTTGTTTGTTTAATTTGTGATTCCTACTAGTATTAAGTTGATTTTATATGTTTATATAAACATTTGTGATGATTATTGGTTTTTAGATAGTTATAAGTTTGGTGTAATTTGAATCCTTAGATTAATTGGGGGTTTTTGATAATGGTTAGTGTTAGTGTTGTTAGTATTGTTTTTGTTAGTATTTGTAATTTTGATTAGTGTTAGTGTTGTTAGTATTGGGTTTTTGATAATGATAAATTGGTTAGTGTTAGTGTTGATAGTATTGTTTTTGTTAGTTTTGTAATTTTGATTAGTGTTAGTGTTGTTAGTATTGAGTTTTGATAATGATGATAATGGTTAGTATTAGTTTTAGTATTGTTTTTGTTAATATTTGTAATTTTGATTTGTATTAGTGTTAGTATTTGGTTTTGATAAAGATGATAATGGTTATGTTAGTGTTAGTATTGTTAGTTTTGCTAGTATTTTTTCACTCATTAAGGTGATGTTATATGTTAGTTAGTTAGTAATATTATCTTTTAATTTGTAATTATTGTTGTGTAGGTTAATGTTTAGGTTAAAATGAAGAGATTGGAACGTACATGGATGTACGAAGAAAGACTTGATAAGAAAAGACGTCCTACCGCTAGATTTATAAAGGGGGTTGCCGAGTTTATTGAATTTGCTAAACAACAAGACGAGTATGATTTAGTAGTAAACAAACTTAGATGTCCTTGTATTAAATGCGAAAACATGAAATATCTACATGACATTGAGGTTCAAGAACATATTTATACAAACGGGTTTTGTCCAAACTAGTACAATTGGATTTCTCATGGAGAATCTTATTTTTCACTTCCCGAACAGTTTCTAACAATTTGAATATTTGTGTAATTGTAGATGGCAGGAGGTCGAGGTAGACAACGTGGCGGCGGTTCAAATAGACGCCATAGTACTTCTTCAGTCGACGAGGAGGATATGGAGGTTATTGATCAGCAGAGTCCGGTGGTTGAGGAATCGACCAATGACGATGAGTCCTCTGATCAGACATCGGAGATCCAGTTCACCTCGGAAGGGAAGATGATACTTGATTGTATAAAACATTTGACTGGCCGGCGGGATTAGAGTATATTGTACGTCAAAGGTACAATGAGACATGCACTAGACGGTTAAGGGACAACATGTATAAGGTTGTCAAGAGGAAGAAGGAGCCGGAGCATATGAGAGGTATTTAATTTTTTTTGTTATTTGTATATAGTTATAATTTAACACATTTTATCATATTTTATAATACTAATTTAAATTGTAGGTGGTGCATATGAAGAAATGCTTAAATATCGTGATACTCCGGAGTTCAGGCTAAGTCGGCCCAAGCATCTACAAATAAAAGAGGAGGAAAGAAAGATGGAGCGGCTGAGTCTTCACGTCACGGAGGATCTCGATCTTTCTTGGACCTAGTTTTGGGTGTAAGTTTACATTTTATTAATCCACTTTTTCGTCCATTTGAAAATTATAACTTAAATTCTTTTTATTATTAAAATCTTCTTATACAAGTCTTTAATTTCTTATTTTAGAAGGGTAAGAAGAAAAAAGTAACACGCCCACAGCTCCGGAGCTCGTCCTTGACACCCATTCCCGACTCCAAGACAATAGAAGATATTGGATTAAGCCAAAAGATAAGGAACTATATGTAAGTTTCAAACCATTTTTGGATTTTTACAATAAGTTCATTTTTTTGAATGTTTAACAAATTTTGTAGTTATTTTTAATCATAATGTTTATATTTTGTAGGAATCATTTTTAGCTGAGAAAGTTAGGCAACCCGAGAAGCCCGATAACGAGATTTGGTTCGACTTGGTTAAGGGTTTCAAGAAGGGGAATGTGTACGGAATTGGCTCGGCTAAGGATGTATTCTACGAAGCTCCAAGGGCAAGGATGCCTTCCAGCTCAAGACAAACTTACGAGCCGGGAGTCGTAGGTAAACGCCAAGCCCAACTTGATGAAGGAAGAAGAAAAAACGCCGAAAGGGATGAGGAAGTTCGGATAATGAAAGAAAAATTTAAAGAAATGGAAACCATGTTCAACAACTGCAACCAAGGTCCGCCTCCCTTTCGGCAAGATTATGATGAAGGCAATGGAGGTGGTGGTATGCAAGCCGAAGCCAATATGGGTTTCCTTGGCTTTTGATTTTAGTTTAGAAACTTGTTAATTGTGGTTGTTTAAACTTGGTTTTGTAAACCTTTATCAAGATTTGTAAACTTGATTTGATTTTCTTGATATATATGAGGATGTTCGTTTCTCATTGTGTTGTTGTAAATGTGTGAAATTGTGGTTGTTTTCTATTGTACTTGCAGGTATGGTATGATAATGAAATGGCAGGATGAAAACAGAAATTTTCGTGCAATAAAACAGGGGTTTTGGCGACTGAAATGTTCTTTTAGCGACTGTTTTCAGTCGCCAAACCCCCTGTATTTTTACAAATTAAACTTGATTTTGCGACTGATTGGCGACTGATATCAGTCGTCAAATTGGCGACTGAATGGTGTAGTGGTCGCCAAATTGGCGATTGAAGGCGACTGATATCAGTCGCCAATTTGGCGACTACTTCACCATTCAGTCGCCAATTTGAGCTGCTGATTTCAGTCGCCATGTTGCCAATTTGGCGACGCTTTTATCAGTCGCCAAATTTGGCGACCGAAATCAGTCGCCCGATTTTTATTTGGCGACTAAGGCCTGCGACTGGGTCTTGGCGACTGATTTCAGTCGCCAAAATAGATTTCAGTCGCCAAATTCATTTTGGCGACTGAAATCAGTCGCCAACATCGGTCGCTTGAATGTAGTTTTCTTTTAGTGACTGCCTTCAATGGAGAAAAATCTCCTGCAGCCTGATGAAAGAACTCGCCACACAATGGATCACCTACTAAAGGGAAAGCAAGCAAATGCGAATAGAAACAATAACCCATCAACCAATCCCCTGGCCGAAATCATCACCGGGAAAAGAACCAAGATGAAAGTAACACAAAGACGGCTACTAAACGAAAAGGAAATACAGGGACTCCAATATAAAGAGGTTATTATTTGTAACAACATAAAAGACGGGAAATCAAGACTGGGCAACATGAAATTGGGATGGAAACCACCGCATCCATACCAACCAACACCATCGCCAAGCCCAACCCGATCCTACCAAAGTCACATCACAAACCGATTATAACGTCAAACCCAAAAGACCACTCGGAACAAGGAAAGAGGAACGTCACAAGATCCCGCGAGACGACCCATGAGACCAAACAAAGATACGAAAAACATAAAGACAAAGACCACCATCAACCCCAAACGAACCACCAAAGAAAATTGGAACGCCAGACACGCAACAAGCCAAACATAAAAAAAAAAAAAAAAAAAAAAAAACCAACGAACAAGCGAGAGGCGCTGGAAGTGTCACCAGATAGGTGGGGGAAGGGGCGAGGGGAGGGGGAACACCATATCGACTACTGATAAGCATTTAATTAGTTACATTTTCTCTCTCATTTTCGACCCCATTGTGGTCCGTTTACACAGATTTGCGTGTCTTTAACTGCATTTTACTTCCCGATCTTCTGCACTATGAACGTTGATCTCCTTTTGCAGGAATTAAGGCGGAAATGAAGAAATCGGGGCATAAAGGCCTTGCATAAGTCGAGATTCGGAAATGAGAAGAAGAAATGAAGAGAAAGCTTTCAGGGGGCGCAAGCCGGTCCAATGACCGGCGGCCGGCCACCTGGCTTGGTCCACGACTCCCCACATAGAAGGAAGAAGAGGGAAAGAATGAAGGAAGAGGCCGGGTAGCGCCGTCCGGGCACCCGGAGGCCAGCCTAATACCCGGCATGTGCATCAACAGAATAGTATGGAAAAGCTTGAAGATCTTGATGTGCTCCAGGCCGGTCAGATGGCTGACGGCCGGGCATCTGGTCGGGAACACAAGGCCGCATTTCCACTTTACTCTTCTATTTTCTTTCTTAATTTTGAGATACCTATATATACCCTCTCCCTAATTTTTGTATGGAGCTTTTTATCAACTCTTAACACAAAACCCTAGAATATTTGTAATCTCTAATACTTACTAATTACTCTCTTAATCGTTCCTTAATTAAGCTTAGTTTCCTTAATTCAAATCACTAGATCTAGTTTCTCTTAGTAAAACTATCCTAGTTTTGGGTTTGTATTGAAGATTTTGGGTGAAGACATTCCCCCTATTTCATTAATACAAGTATTGTTGGTATAAATTCTTCATCTTTTAGTTGTTTATGCAATTTATTTCATTTCAAGTTAATTATTTGTCATTTGATTGTTAGAATTCTTTCTTTCTGTGTGATGTTCATCTCCTTATTCTTATTGTTTAGTTGCTTGCTTTCCTTCAACATGAGTGAGTAGTCTCCCTCTAGGGTTTAGGGGGAGCCTAAGGGAGGATTATGTGGGAGAATTGGTTGAGTAATTAGTAGACTCGTGGTGATAATTAGAGTATTACCCATATGCACACTAGGTGTTTGATGAATTGTATAAACGAAAGTTACACACTTTATCGAGTATTGTTTGATTATCTCTTAAGCGACTGCGGTACAGATGATTAGACTAGTGTTTACATGAGTAATTTGAGACAAATGCGATAGCTTTGTTGAAGATTATTAATTGTTGAGACATTAGCAATTAATTACTACTCAAACTTATTACCCACTTGTTAATCACTTTACTAACCCATTGATCCCCCTAAGGTGAACCCTTTACCTTAGTTTTTCATAAATTGTTTTTAACCTTATCATTTTAGCGATTTGTTGCATCTAGTAATTCGTAGTTAATCATCTCATTCAACTCTTGTTAGGCTAAAATAGGACGTGATCAAACTTGTAGTTGACCCCTCAATCCTCGTGGATTCGACCCCTATATACTACTTATATTGGGTTTTTATTTGATGTGTGAATTGACGATAAATCACTCTTCATCAACTACAAACTAGCACCATGCAAGCACAAACAACATAAAAAGATGGCTAGAACCCATCATACAACCATAAAAGACCCGATAATGACAGGGAGAGGGAAAGCCATACCAGATGGTGGGGGGAGGGGAGGGGGAAAGCACGCCGCTAGCAAGCATGCAAGACGACATGATATGGCGGAACGACCGGGAGGTAGATCAAGGGGTTGACGGTGTTGGAGTAAGTATCTTCAACAATAGTGTGATCACTTAATTAAATCTCATTAACAAGAATGCAAAGGGATGATTAACATTATAATCAACTGATCCACATTAATCGGTAATGATTGGCTTACTAGAGTTTGACGTTACTGTCGTATGACGGTGGTGATCAGTTGATCCCTAGAGGTCACACCGAAAGGACGATTCCATAATCAAGAAAGTTAATTAATTGTATATTGATACAGATTAATTAATCCCTTAAACATAACAAGTTTACAAGTGAGAAATATATCTTATTGTAATATGATTAAATAAGTTTCGATAATATAATTGTTATATTAGAATGCTTAATGTTTATGAAGCATTTGAGATAAGCATGATTGGTTGATCATAATTATAATTAGTTGTAGTTCATGTCAGCCAAATATGAGATGAGCCATTTTATATATATGTGATTATAAATTATTACTTGAAATGTTAAGTTTAATTTATTTGACATGAAATTGTATTTAAATTAGTTATATACATAATCATAAGATAAAATCATATCACATATGTGACAAATGACAAAATCACAAATTATAAAATGGACTCCACATTATGTGGGTACACCGGTTTTGGTAGGGTGTAGGGTAGAGTTTATGTTTTGATTAATTGTTTTAATTAAGGCATAAACATAATGATCACTACCCTAAATACCTATAGCCACCCTATAACCTTGATAAGGCAAAAAGAAAGAGGCATGCCCTCCCTTCCCAAGGTGGGTGCCGGTTTTGGGTGTGCTTAAGAGGAGATCATTTCTCCTCTTATCAATCAATAACTTAATCTCATAGAAAATAAAAATCTATCTTTATCTCAATAGAAATCACAATATACTTAGAAACTTTAGAAGTTTCATAGAACTTGTGTTTAGAGCTTGAACTCGGATTATCTAAAGTAGAAATCTCGAGTTTCTTGATTTGGTTATAAGGGTACTTGTTAGTTGTTCCAGTATAACAATATACAAGTGATTAAGGATAATCTAGGTGTAACTTATATGAGGGTTTCTATACTTGGAACTAGGAAGTTCATCCATATATCCTTAAGCTCAAGAACAAGTACAAGAAGGTGTCTTGTACTTGTGCCCATACTCGAATAATACTCAATCTGAGGAATAATTTTCTTGTTATCTTTGTTTTATTTATTTTGCATACACTAGATCTTGAAAACTAATTAAAGAGTTAATAATTATTATATCATAAGAAGAGTCTTGTGAGTAGGTATATGAACCTAACAGGCAGACCATGCTAATGCACTAAACAAGAGGAAGCTCAGTCAGAGAAGGTGATGAGTTCCGTCGTCTGCGATACCATAGACACCAAGAGAACCAAACCGATGTGGCGAACAAATGGGTTTGAACATAGATTGGAAGGGGGGACGCATCGCCGGAGATAGGCCTTGAGGAGACCTCATCTCCGACGATAAGGTAGGGGCGGAGGATGATGAAGGGATTTTCTTATAACTGATAACACGTATAATTCAAATTTTAACAACTGCTACCAAAGTAATTATTTTTCTTCAAAACCTGCTACCAATATCGCTGGTTCTGATTAAAACTAACTACCACATGACCACGAACCTCACATTTTCACATGAATAGACAAGATTACCCCTATTTTACACTTTACTCATTCATACCATCCATTTACCCAAACATAACATCTCTTTTACTTAACTTTTTAATTTCACTCATCATTCAACCTAAACCCAAATTACTTCGCATAAAACTTGGGGATTCTAAAAATCTTACTTCTTCCTCAAATTGAATCCCAAATTAGGGTTTACATGTAATCTAAATCGTCAATGAGTTCCTATTTAAGGTACGTTTTTACTTTTTCCCCAACCTTCTATTTTGCAGTTAGTCGTTTTTAATTTATTTGTTTGCTGGATTCAGGTTTTTATTGTTTAATTTCATTGTTTTAACCACATTGATTATTAGATTGCATATTTGTCTTATTGTTCTATTATTAAAGTTTTTTTATTTTCTAAATAAGATTATTCTATTATCCTCATATGTTTCTTATTTTGCTCTTGCAGATGTACAACCTCACAGAATCTACGCCCTTTGTCTTGTGTCCATGACCTGTGGAACGCCAAAACAATATTTAATTGTCCTGAGATTTTTGTTACCACTGCCCCCATTCAACATTGCTACAAACCCAGAAAATGAAGAATGAAAACCCCCAATTTGAATACAACAATGTTTATATCAAATAGTAAAAAGAAGAGATTGAATAATTACCCAGACTTGACAAAAAAAGGTGAAATAAGAACGAAGAATCAGATTAATGGAGTAGAGAGTGAGAGAATGAGTATGAGAGTTAAAATTGATGAACTTGAAGATTAATGGAGGTGTTCAAGAATTAGAAGAACATATAAGGGAAGGGTAAGGGTAATAAAGGAAGTAAAAATACAATTTAAGATGACAATTTGAAATGGATGGCTGAGATCTTATACTTTTGCTTCTTTACCTGATGTAGTAGTTAATTTTAATCCGAACCAGTAATATTGGTAGCAGTTTTTAAGAAATATTACTTTTGTAGCAATTGTTAAAATTTGGATTATACGTTGTAGCAGTTATCAAATTTTGTTTTTCTACCCAAGTCACTCAGTGGCCGAGCGACCTTATTGCAAATCCCTCAGTGGCTGAGCGACTTGGTTCCGTAGCATATTTTTAAATATCTCAATCCTACGTGGACCTATTTTGGATAATAACTTTCACCCTAAACGTAACCATTTTAGAAAAAAAATCGTTTACTTTAGCCTTTCAACTCCTTAAATTGTCACTGACTCACGGGCAATTGGGTAAAGTGTTATGTGAATATGATCTCATTGCTCCAAACGATCGTCTATCATATCAATGGCCATGACTCGATGAGGTGGTAAATGTATTGACTATTGGAGGTAAAGTGGGCAAGTTTGACCCAATTCGAGTGATCCGACCTGAATCCGAGCAAATCCGACATGATAGAACTGGAGAATTTTGCGAACCGAAACCGCCCCGCCTGACCCGATGTCGACCCGTAACCCAACGCAAGTATCAGTGACCTGAACCCGAACCAGAACCGATCCGATTTTTACCCGACCAGATATTGACCCAATTAAATTAATAACCATATTAAGTTTATGAAAGGAGGAATGCATAGATAATCGTTGTTGTGTTATTGATATCATATAAGGATCGGTATTTATAATACCTTACAAGAGACCTTAAGTATTACCAAAACCCTAATGATAGCCGTCGTACCATAGTCGTCACCTCGACGTCTGAAGCTAAACCCTAGACTCTCTAACAAAATGAAGAATGAGAGAAGAGGAGAAACGAAACCATGAAGGCCTGGGCAAGGATATAGGAAATATTAGATCTCAACTTTTAGTTGATTTCTCTCGTAATTCTTTCAAATTCTCTCTCATGGGACTATAGACCTGGTAAACGGGTCAATCGGGTTGAGTTTGGGCTGGGCTAGTTCGGGTCGGGTAACTTTGTGTATCTCGTTGATTTTGGGTCGGGTCGGTCATTTCGGGTTTTGGGTTTATTGTCAGATCCGTTTCAGGTCAACCGGGTCGGGTCATTTTCGGGTCAAAGAATAAGAGACAAAACACCATTTTAAGTCTTTTCGGTTCAATTAAAGTTATGTTTTTTCGGTTCATTTTCCGGTCAAAGAATAAGAGATAAAAGGCCATTTTTAGTATTTTCGGATCAATTAAAGTTATGTTTTTTTGGGTCATTTTCGGGTTGAGTGGTTTTGGATCAGGTTATTTTCGGGTCGGGTCATGTTCGGGTCGGGTCAAATCGGGTTTCGGGTCACATTCGGGTGTTGTAGTTCGGGTCACGGGTCGGGTCAATCGAGTCGGGTTGCTTTTGCCAGGTCTATATGGGAGTTGTGGCTCTTCTTACTCTCATTTGTTTACTCACACTAACTAGTATGGATCCCGCGCATCCCGCGCATTGCATGCGCGGTACATATAAATTTTTCTTATCTTGTAAGGTATTATTTGAAATTTATACATTTTAAATTGGGACTTTATTAATATTTAACATTTCACTCCATTGTATTTTTATATGAAACAAAAAAATTCAAATGGAAAACGATTCAAAGAGAATTGAGTAAGTTATGAAATACTACGGATTTTTTTTAATGAATCAAAGAATAATTGCCAGGTCTATATGTATTTTTTTTTTAATAAAAAAACTTTTTTTTTACCATAATACTACGGATTTCATTGTATAATTTTTCTCCAGTTATTATGATGATTTTTTTTCGTTACGGAGCTAATAGTATGTGTCAAGATATTATCTAAAGTAATAAATATTGTATTGATGAAAAATTAATAAAATATTATTTTATTATATTGAAAAACTAATACCAAATTTATTTTATTATACCGAAAAAAGCATAATTTTGAATTTAATAAAAAAATTAGAGTTTAATTATATAAGATTATATTTTAAGGAAAAAATAATTCTTTCTTGAAATATAGTTTAACTTGTTTCCTTATTAAGCTAGATGCTTTTTGGAGGGAAAATTAAGAGAATTTTTATTCTCTTAGTAGTAAGGAGATGACGGTACAGTTTTATCATAAGTTTATGATTTCTCACAAGTTACAAGTGGGAAGATAAGTATATATGAAAGGGGCGATAAATTAACGGCACTATCCGTCACAAGCTAAAGACAGATGGTGTTCCTCTCACAGTATGAAAGTGGGTATTGCCCATCTTCAAGGAGAATTTGTGAATTAACAATTGGCACTAATCCATCCACTATGATTTTTAGTACTCCCTATATTATATTTTTATTGATTTATTGATGATACATATACCATTTGTACGAGTTTAAAATATTTTCACTTTTGCGCTATTACTAGCCCATCCCTATACATAAAAGCAATAACCACTGTGCTTAATTGTCAAGCATACCTTATTAAAAAAGCAAACTTTTTATTTGGAAATTAATTACTTAAAACATGTACCAGTTATACCACCCAAAAGAATGTACTCCCTACGTCAAATAAATAGTTAATTTTCTATCAACTAAAACTAACATTCAATAATATAAAATGAGTTTGAGAACATAGATTAGAGATATAATTTCTTTTCTTTACAAAACAAGAAATTATAAAAACCGTCACAACCACAGAAATTTAAATCAAAGATTGGTAAGGTGTAGAAAAACAACTATATTTGCCAAATAAAATAAAATTATTGCATTGATATTTGATACTATGATCATTATTACTTTTTTTATTTTTTCAAGCAATAAATGTTTAGATTACTTTTTCTTAAACCAAAATCATTTAAATTAAGCCAACATTTAAATTAACATCCATGTTTTAAAAAAAATAAAATTACAGATTAAAATCATTACCCCACTAAAGAACTTAATACATAAAATTTGGTACAATTATTTCTTAGGACATAAGAGAATAAACTTTCATTTAAGACGGTCACTATCCGTCTTAAGTTTAAAACGGTCAAATATAGACCTGGCAAAAGCAACCTGACCTAAATGACCCGACCCGAAAAGGCTGGTCCGAGACCCGAAACTAACCCAAGTAGCAAAACCCGAATATCACCCTAAACCCAAATTAACCCGACCCGACCCGAATTTGACCCAAAGTGCGTCGACCCGAAACTAGCTCGACGACCCGAAATGCCCGATCCGAAACCACTAATCCGAAAATGACCCGACTGTAATTGAACAAAAAAGACTTGAAATGACTATATGCACTTTTTTTCCTTAATTATTGACCCGAAAATGACCAGGACCTGAAATAACCGGACTCGTTGACCCGAAACTGACCTGATCAACTTACCCGAAAATCACCTGAAAACCCGAAACAACCCAACTCGACCCGAACTAACCCGATAATATGATAGACCCGAACTAGTCCGACCCGAATTGGCCCGATCCGAACCCGATTCGATTAACCCGTTTGCCAGATCTAGTCAAATATATACTAAATCACCCAATTTATTGCCTAGAAAATACATAAAGAAATGTCCTTATTACCACAAAGTGGTAGTACTTGACTTATATAAAGTTTAAGTCAAAAGCCCGTCTTAAGTAAAACTAACTGTTATAAGAGTACTTGCATGGTTGCATACACACTTTTTTTTTATCATAAATTTCTTATTTAAGACAGGTATAAATAAGACAAAATCAGAATGTATAAAAAGAACAACAAATTTGACTTGCATGCATAAGTGGAATCATTACCGAGACTAAGTAATTATTATTATTATTAATAGTGAAGTAGAGATTTGATAAATTCTCTCATAAATACTACCTCCACCTTTCAACCGAGTTTATTAATTAGACGAGTTACAGATTTGATCTTTTTCGGTCCAAGTAAGATACATGTCGAATATTTCGGATTTGTACAAGCGGGTTCAGAATCAAATACATATTGAATTCCTTATAAATATTATGTTCACTATATTTTTTTTAATAAATATACATAGGAGTATTATATCGACTGTATGAATTGATAGTATAAGGGCCTTATTTACTTCCGCCAATAATAATGGAAGTACAAAGGCAATATGAATTGAATATTACAAGGCCCTTATCTAATTCTGTATCTAATTATACTTTTCACTACCCAATAATTTTAATGAAATTTCACGATATATTGCACAAATACGGTAACGTTTGTATTATAAGTTATTATATTTTTAAAATTATTCATACAACAAGAACTTTGTACGAGTAATCAATATGGTATAACAATTATTTTTGGAGAGGATAACAATCAATCTAAATATGTATCCAATGCAATTTTGTGTGTAACAATCGTATCCATTGACCGAATGTGTTTATATATTTTGAATATTATACCTTCAAGTTTTAAGATTTATGTTTTAATATTTCGACTACAAATTATACTGTTAATATTACCATATTTTTTATTATGAACAAATTAAAAATCTTAAACATGGTATTAAAATGTAATTGTTATTTTTTATTTTATTTGAAAATAACAAAATCACAAATCCGTGCAATTTACACGGGTTAAAACTAGTAAATACAAAGTAATATCTGGCCAATAAAAAAATGAAGTTTCACAACAAAATAGGGGGGAAACCACATGCAACTTTCCAAGCATGCAACCATAAACTTACGTAAAATAAGTTCCAACGCACAAAAGAAACACCATAAATAAAACTATAAAATACAATTAAAAAAAATGGCAACATATTAGCTGTCCCCCCAAAATTTCTCCTTACCACTACTAATCCTATATTTGTTCTTCTCCCCTACCTTTACTTGACAAAAATATAAGAATAACAACTAAAAATCTCTTGATATATAATTTCACATTTATTCTCTCTTTTCTTTTCATTTTCCCTTTACCAAAGGAACAAATCTATTTACGATAACGTTAATATCTTTTTTTTTAAGTTTTAACATATATTTTGCATGGCTACTAAATTGTGGCTAATTGCTCTTCTCTTGGCCTTGGTCATTGTGGCCGAGTCCAAGACAATAATTGATGATGCTACTTGGGGTATGACTCGCCTGAGCTCCGGTGATGGCGATCTCTCGACTATGGGCAAGTGTAACGGTCGTGTCGGAGATTGTATCGGTGATGAGGAGGATCTGTTGGACTCTGAGACTGGCCGCCGTCAATTGGCCGGCCGGAGAAGAAGGTACATTTTACTTATAGCGTTTCTTAGAACCCAAGTTAGGCTATCAATCATGGTACAATTTAAATCATACCAATATAACCACAGATTTAAAACTTTTTTATAATCCTATCTTTTAAGATTTTCTGAATATCTTCCTAACAAATAATTTTGACATATTTACGAGTTGGTGAAATGAAACAGGTTCATCAGCAACGAAGCATTGAGGAGGGACAGCATCCCATGCAACCGCCCAGGGCAGTCGTACTACTATTGCCGTGGTAACATCAGGGCCAACCCCTACAAAAGGGGATGCACCTACATCACCCATTGTCAGCGCGACCTCAGTTAAATTGGCGATAATGCTCCTTTCACAGTAACTAATTATTTTATATACATATACATAAATCTAAAACTCAACATACCTCATTTCAGTTCTCATTATTGTACCTCTGAATACGGTTTATTTTTCTGTAATTTTCTTTATGTCCCATTTACGATATAATTATTTTTCCTGATGACTATATAACTATCTGTAATAAGAAAATAATTTCATGTATTATACAAAATTTAAAACCTCGCTGATGAAGTTTATTTTCTCTGCATTGTATTGTCCAATTTCGGAAACAGAAGGCCAGCTTATTGATTAGAACATTCTAAACAATGAGTTTATTCTTGTGGCAAAAGTTATGAATATATGATTTTATGAAATATATAGTCCTATACAATTAACTAATATACTCGGTATTATACATCATCGCAATCTATAAAACAGGAGAGCAAGAGCATATTGAAATACGGACCTCGAAATCTTCACTGTTAACTTTAAAAGTCTGCCTACAAATGATCAACTCTAATTTGTTGGGTGCCCGATGATTAACCGTCTCAAAACGACAGCTGATGTAAGATTCGAAGGTTTGGGGCTATATAACAAAATAACAAATGCACAATAAATAGAAAATTGTCTAGGCATCTCGATTTATCAACCATGGACTGAAGGATAGGTATTCCATGCATTCATCCATTAAGAAAAAATCAGAAATGTGAAAGAAGTAGTACAGTATGATTTAAGCTACCGCCTCACCGAGGCAACTTACAATCATCTGAGACTAATGATCACTATCTCACAAAGTTATTAGAGATACCGCATGAGTTCAACAGCATATCTTCCCCTCTTTGTTGTGTTAATCTCTCCTATCTGCAACATCATTGGGTAAAATTCCACAAAATTTTAATTAATAATCTTAAAGACTTCATTTTCACCTCGGATGATACCAATAAAGCCAAAATGGCTCACTAAAACGCCAGTCAATGCGATTCTCAAAATATTCAATGAGTCGCCAGGAAAGTGCCCCGCCCCTGTAATTGTATTACTATAGGTCGTGTGCATCCGACACCACTTACCTCCAGTGGCATAGGTATCATATAAGTAGTGCGATTATTCTGAATGTACAGGTTTCTTGATAATACCCTGATAACGTTAGTGAGTTGACAGTAGACGCCAAAGCTTTATGCAAAGGGTCCCAAGTTCTCTTTTGATAGCTATGTCACTGTTTAACCCACAATAGCCACAAGCCTTTGAAGCGCTGGGTAATGTTGTTGCCATAAAAATCTAAACATCTGACATTTTAATACGGAGTACTATACCATTGAGTCTAAAAGTCTTGAAACATACCTTCAGTCTCCCTTGGCCACTGACAGAAACAAGGTCACCAGTTTTCAGTGTTGCTCCATTTTTTGTTACTGTACTCCAGTTAATGCGGACATCTCCTTTACTACATTCAGTAATAAAAGGATAAACATGAAGCTAATAAATTATTAATAGTAAGTCAAAATGTGTGTGCACGCAGAAAAAAGAATTCTGCTCGAGTCTAATTCAATCGTGGCTCAAGTTATTCTGGCTTAGCTGTTTGGATAGGGTAGTTTTCCCATGTCTAGTAATGATCCATGATAAACACCGAGAAGATGAACGTCACTCAAGACATCATTGTCTCATTGGAGTAAAAATTAAAAAGGCATCAAGGGAATTATAGCATCAGCTAAACGAAAACCACCCTATCAAAATCCTAATTGCTCTATCATAGACTTATAACTACTTAGCAAAACCACCTTGCAATTTAATTGCTTAATCAAAGACTCATAAGTCATAACTGGTTAGCAAAAATCTCTTGAAATTTACAATTAACAATAGCTAAATTTCCAGGCCTTACAAATGGGACAACTATGTTCAGTTTATCAGAGCAATGTGATAATGTTTACGATACATATGTCAAGTCAGCGGTGAACCCACAAAACTCAGTATCCAATGTACAACGAGTATTAAATTTCTTTTACAAGCATTTTATTACGCAAGAATGAAACTTTCTGAATATTTCATCATAGAAACTAATCAAAATACACACCCAGACAAAAAAAACTCAACTTTCTTGTATCTCAGACCCCTATGAAAGGTAGATACAACAAACGGCCAAAGTAACGAATTATACAATGTCATGGGCTAAGATCAAATCCATTAAATATTCACTGCGATCCACACTTATGAGACAAATTGAATAGAACGAATGATGTACCTTATGAGTTCAGAAAATTTTGAACGAGAAATTTTAAAGCCAGCACTGGCTATTGCATCAACTCTTAGTGACGATTCCACAGTTTTCACTGTCTTCAATCTGCGTTTATCAAACAGTTCCCAGTTTATGCCCAATGTATTGAGTCTAACAAACAAGTCAAGGATAGGGAATGAACAGATCCAACCTTGGAGGCTCATATTCCAGTGCTTCCAATGGTACCATTGTGCAAGAGACTGGAACATTACCTACCTAAGTTCTCGGACATGATCATCAAATTATCTAAGTGTTGTAAACAGCATATAGTAAACAGAACAGTGAGACTTAACACTTCTCTCCATCCCAAACTTATTGTCCCCAACCAATGAGCACTCTAACTATTAATTTCCCCAGATATATAGAGAGATGAAATTTAATTTTGTTATGTTTTGAATTATCAAAATATATTTCCATTATCATTTTTAAAGATATTAACGATTGTATATTGCGAGAAAATATCAGTTAAAAACTTAAAGCTGACATTGATTGACCACTCGGGACAATACAATGGGATGGATGGAGTGCAACATTTCTTTTATGAATTCAGCACATGTTGAGCTCTAGTTACCTTGGTCAATGATGAAATGATATAGTCAACAAGCTCAGGGACAATAAGAATCTGAGCCCCCTTTTCTCCCTGTGAAACCAAGCAAGCGATCTATCAGGAATCAGGGCAAATCTTAAAGTCACAGCCATACAGAAAAGAGTCATGCACATTGTAAGTTATAACCCCCAGCATTTCTATTTCATCGGGCCATTCTAAAAAATAACCAGGCTTAGACCACCACCAGAAGTAGAAAAAGAAAGACATCTTGCTTGGCTTGAATCAAGAAACAAATAAAAAAAACAGTTCCGAAAGGTCTCTTGAGAAGTAAATCAGCACTAGAGGGGGGAGAAGAGGTGCTGGAAGGATTGTGTCTCAAAGTCTTCTCTAACCTACTTTTTAAAGGGTAACTGCAAGAGCAAAAGAAGGGGGGCGGGGGAATCAAAGCAGAGATTATAAACAACCGAGTACAAAAGATATATGAGGGTGTACATATAGCAACACTGGATAATGATGGAACAAACAAAATGGCTAAACAAACTGACTACATTTTGTTGTGAATTACTAGTAATTTGATGACGTTCTGCAAATTTCTTCGTGGAACTCCGGAATCAGCCTCTATATTAACAATGAGTAAGAGTGAGTACATACAACGCCTCCTCATCCTGCCATTTCTAGGGACCCTTGCAGCATTAGGTAATGTTGTTGTATCTAAGGGTTTACATCGAATTTACCATGCCATGATATTAGTTTGTAGTTTGAATTTCGTACTTGGGACCTTGGAGTTGTAAGTTCATATATATATCCAAGAAGACCATAAGAATGGCTAGATTACATTTTAGGTCATCAAGCGGAAATAGGGACACACTAGTTAAATAGACTGGATAATATACCTGAAGGATAATATCTCCAAGCTTTTCCCTAGCAATCCCCGTGCCAAGTATTGAGCCAAGGAAGTCACCATGTGTAGGTGGTTGAAACCCAAAGTTTCCTGTAATGCTAGTAAAAGTAGCCTTAACCAATATAGGAGTTTGTGCATTTAAAAATGGGTTTTTTTAATAACTACTACGTCTTATAACTTCATTTTAAAAATTACTACCACTATACTGGTTCGGTTACCGGAAAACACTACCAACAACTAGTCCAAGCCTAAAAAGAACGTGGAATGACCAATTGCCCCTCATTTATATTAGTTTTTTCTCTCTTCTTTCGCATACATTCACCCCTACCACCAACCACCAACCTCCCTCACCACCAAGAAAACCCCACCATGCCATACCGCTCTCCACCATACCCTTCCTCACCACGCTACCACCCTCTCTTCCATCACCGGCTCCTTCAAGCCGCCCACCATCGAAGTCGGTAATGGAGGTGGCCGTGAAGTTGGTAATTACAAAGAAAGCCATGAAGGTGGTGTAGGAGGCATTGGAGGTAGAACTAAAAGAGGAGACGTTGGAGGTGATTATGGAGGAGGAGTTGGGTGGTTTTGGAGGAAGCAATTGAGGTTGATTTTGCAAGCCTCAGATAAGTAGTTAGTAGTGTTTTCAGTAACAAACCCAATATAGTGGTAGTAGTTTTTAAAAAATGTTTAAGAAATGTAGTACTTTTCAAAACTAAAGTTATTGTAGGTAGTAGTTATCAAAAAGCAATTAAAAAATAGGACCTTTAGCTGCTAAAAGGGTAAGACATCATGTTCAGTACAGCCTACCTCAAAGCTGCAACTGTATCAGGAAGTGTAGTAAGAATTTCAGCGTGTCCAACTGAAAGTCGACATCTTTCTGCCTACAAATTCCAGAATAGCTAACGATATGTTAGAAGAAGGCCGTCAGGAAACAATGAAGATCTGAATCGTTTTTTTAGAGGGAGTTGACCTCTGGATATCCTCCGTTAGAAATAGCATTCACGTCATTTAATTTATTCAAAACCGCCATAGCCTCATTCAATGTTGGAGGGGTAAGAAAATTTGTGTGCAAGATTTCTCTTCTCATTGACGTGCGATTAGCCTTCAATAAAATTGAGATCCAATCAAACAATCCTCATATATAATATATCAAGATGGTTTAAAACTACTTTAAACTAAAAAGACTCGATGCAATACCATTTCAAGAATATGCTTGATTTCTTCGACAAGACTTTTGTCGTTAACTCCTTTGAGTAATATATCAACTGTATTCTTTGTAGCTTGTGCTAAGTGGCCTATATCTGCAAACACACCATAGCTTGTAAGAAAAAATCATACGAAGTAGGAGTATTAACACACACGTCTTGAACGCATGAGAGTAAGCAAGCTTATCATACAAAGAGGGGTAATCTGATTCCGTAGAACCTACGTTAGTAATTTCACTAAATCCTCTAGTAAGTGGTATTGTATAATGGCACTTGCCAAAATTTTATACAACAGACACTCTATTATGAGCATAACTTGTATCAAATGTTACAGACTCATATCTACTTACAGCCCGGATAAGAACCGAGGAAATTTCACAGATATAGACTCAACCCCTTCTCCCCACACCACACACGAGAGGCCTGAGCAGTGATGAGCTAATGTGACATAGACTAGCTGTATACAACCAAAAGATCACTTTTTCGCTGAAATAGACATGGGAAATGAACCCTTTTCTCAACCTGTAATTAAACCAATTCCATCCTACGCAGTAAACTATTCAAATACTAGCTATGCTCATGTTTGTCACCAGAATAGCTGGAAGGGGAACTGGGAAGCCTACATCGCCATATATCAGCGCAGCCAGAACCCACTAATAAGTGGTACATGTTGAGGTAACTGTGAGTCTGTGATGACTAGTAAGTCTTGACCCGGCTTCCCTCCCTTATATCCAAACAATTGGTTTCCCTCCGATTTTCTCTATCCAAACAAACTTTAAGCAGGCGGCAGATAAAACAAGACAATTCAAAATCATCTTCGCATATAGAGTAGAATTATAGCAGCGTGCTCGCAAACAATATCGTATCGTTCGCTTAAAACTATCATATACCTCGCTCTCTTCTCTTCCTAAAAACCTCGGTAATCTTTAAAACGTCTTCCTACAAGTGTTGATGTTGATGATGTTACAGGTATGTATTATGTAAATGATGTACTCCTCCCTACCATTGCAAGAAAGGCCATTTTAGACAGACCAGTGCAGGCTTTGCTACAAGTTGAGGAATCGAACAGTTTAGTTTTGCGGCTATCTCAGCTTCCCCATGTGAATTGTGAAGACTAATTAAGTACCCTTCATCCATGGATAAGAGCACATTGTACCTAAGTCTACTATAACTAAACGCGTATTCAAATTTCCTTAATTGCAAGTGGCTTTAAACATGGCTGCCTGTAAATCCTATTACTCAAAGACATTTCATCAACCATCACAAAACCGGAGACTGGCAAAGGGCGGTGTTCGCCCTCAACAACGATTATTTTCTAATTTCTAGGCTACTTTATTGCATTACTAGTCCGCCCCCTAACTACAAATCCTAGTTCCGCCACTAACCACATCCAGCAAATAACCTAACTGAACAAATACCCACAAAAGATTGGAAGAAGTTGACAGTAACATATATAAACACAAAAATGTAGATATAAACAAAGTAGGCACAAGTTCGAAGGAGGAGTTAAAGTTACCTGAAGAAGTAGAAGTAGAAGGTGGAGCGAAAGAGAGAGATGAAAAGCCAGAAGGAAATAGGGAATTGTGATGAGAAAGTAAAATTGAAGGGAAAGCTCTCTTGGATATTGAATTTATGAGCATGCTACTGGAAGCCGCCATGGCAGATACTCGAGATATCACGCTCATCTTTCTTCGCTCTGGATTTCACCACACTCTTCACATACTACAAATTCATCTTCATCCACGATTTTCTTCTTTCTCTTCCCTTTTTTTTTTCATTTCATTACTCACTTGCGAGTTGCGACCAGTCAAGCCCTATCACAAAGACCAAGTTGGGGTAAATGAGAGATCCGTCTTAAACTCTTTGTGAGAAAGGCTTAAGCCGTTTTAAGCTTGTTATGGGTCGCCACATCACGAATGAGAATTTGTATTATAAGCTATCAAAATCACTACTAGTACAATTATCCGTAATATTGATTATCCAATTAGTGCTTATTAATATAGACCCGTGCAAGACCTACATTTTGATTTAAGAAAAAAGAAAACAAAAAAAAGTACAAAATTAATCGATAGAATTAAATGTATATTTTAATGTAAATCTTTTATAACCACAAAATTAATAATATTATTTATAAATTTTTAGTAATAGCAAATTCTTTTGGTCACAACTTGTCATAGAAAGGTCAATAATGTTTTTAATTATAAAGATTCTACATATGAAACTTTTCCGCAACAGGGTAGATTGTGAGCTTTTGAATTGTATAAATATTTTAGGGTTTTTTTGATAACTACTACCTACTAAAACCTCACTTTGAAGAGCTACTAACAACTAAATTTTTCCTTACAAACTACTACCAATCTACTTGGTCCAGGTTAATAACACTACCAAATCTTAAAAAACAATTCTAAAACTTAATCTCAGCCATTGATTTTGAATTCTCATCTTAAGTTACAAAATATCTTCCTATTTTACCCTTTCCTATGTTATATACATTATCCACTAATCTTATTTTTCTACCTTTCATCTTTTTTATTCTACTTTCACCCCTTCTCATCTTATTCTTTTATCTCTCATCTCACATTTTGAGTTACTAGTTGTTGCACCGCGCCCTATCGGGCGCGGTACCCCAATATTGGTAAATAGTAGGAAAAACTAATGTATGTTAAGTGCAAATTATCCTAGATAAACATACTTAGTACATAGTACTATGATTAACTAACTCGCGCCTATGAACATTGTATCTGAATGGACACGCTGAAAAGAACTATTTTGACGCATGTATCGGCGGCTTTCCTCCATAAACTTAACATACTTTTCTTAGGTTGTTCGACTTCGTTTGTTAGTGTTTCAAATGAAGGTTTTTGTCAACCTTTTTTCCTTGGTGGGTTGGCAACCTGCACTATTAAAGTTCAATTAAAAATTCGTGTATTGAGGAAAACAAAACGAAATAAAAATCACAAGTAAAGACAACAGTAGACATGGCAAAACGGATATAAACCTTTCAAAAATTAAAAAAGAATTCATGGTAGATACCCTCCAAGTTGATCAAATCCGTAACGACCCAGATTCAAAAGAACCCAAAAGCATTCATCTGAAACACAAATCCTAATAATGATTGTAAACTTACTTACATGGCGCATAGTTTCTTAAGTATGGAAAGATACTTTATGTTATTCTCATAGTCCAAAAACAGTTGCAATTTGCCAACCAATTTTTCTCTAATGGAGCATAATAATGATACTTTATCAGGTGTAGTCGTGTATATCTCAAATTGCATTATGCAAGATATTTGTAAATTAGAGTCGAGTTTGGCTATCTAAACCAACATGGACGTAAATCAACTAAGATGTCAATAATTTATACATACTATCACACTTACCAAGAGCTCGAGATATTTTTTGTCATGGCAGCGAATAACATATTCTGATTTGAGTACAACGTTAGCAAGACAACAATTCAGGAAAGGGATGCATATTTTACTCATCTTATAGAAAACAACAATTATCTTGTGGTCATACTTACCCTGGTGATGTTCCAAATCCAGCACGACCGCTGCTGCTTCTACTTTTGGAACTCCACTTACAACAATATATTTCACCCCACTGTAGTACAAGTAAATGTTACAACCTTGAGTGCCAATTCTGTTCATTTGTTCTCGAACCGCCATCTCTCAAATTCTTTGTTCTCGAACCGCCATCTCTCAAAGGCTCAAATTCATTCCGGTCAAATATTTTGGCTTGATTTAGTTCTTGAACCAGCCTATTTTATGTCCTTTTACTCTCATACTAACAATATATTAATTCTTATCTTATGCTAACAGCAAGCTCCCACTATTTTGCCCATGTCCTTCACTTTTGAGTGGACACCTATGTATACCATCGGTAGTGTTAGTATGGTTACCGTATACTGACATGTGCCCATTTTACCACTATCTACATTCTTACTTAGTTTTTCGTCCTGTTGAAATTTTCATACGGTTATACAGAGTAATTGCAAATCCCCTCTATTTTATATAGTCTCGCTTGTCTATAATCAACAACCCAAAATTCTCTCGGTATTTTCTTTATTACTCACAAATTACCGTTGTTTCTATCTTCAATTCATTCCTCTAATGTCAATCTCAAGTACCTATAAAAAACTATATATCTCTCTTTTCCAACTCTTTCAATTACTCTAACTCAAAATTATGTCATACTCCCTCCGTTTTTTAGTTATCTTCCCGTTTGTTGAATAGAATATATGATTGGAGTACTTTTTAATAAAATGAAAAGATTAATAAGATATGCAGGGATAGATTGTGGTCTTTCCCAAAATTTTATCTAGTAACCAAATCAACTAACAAGAAGAAAATAAACTATATAACTACAAAGGAAAATTGCAGTAGGTCAGGAAACAAGTAAATTAATAAAATCTGATACATAGAGTCAGATTACTCACACCCAAAACCAATTCAAAAATCGGATAAGGAGGTCATGAGAGTTGGTTAAAAGAAAGATAAAAATTCTCCCTCTTATTCTCAATAACCTTCCTCTTTCACTTTAAAAAAAAAATGAAGAAAACACATTACTCCACCATATAATAAAATTTGAACCACACAAATACACTACTCCGCTATACAATTAAATTTGGAGCACAAAACTCAAAAAGGAAATAGGAAAAGTATTGTGAATAGACGAAAATAAAAATGAAGAATTTTATTGAAAATAGGAGGGACTATTAAAATAAGCACAAGTTCTCATTTGTGACGGACATTTTTCGTCACAAGCTTGTGACGGAGCAAATGTGATCACTTTTATGCAAAATGTAACAATTATATGACTGATAATATTTTATGGATGATTATTTTTTATCATAATATGCTAAAAAAGGAAATAGGAAAAGTATTGTGAATAGACGAAAAAAAAAAATGAAGAATTTTATTGAGAATAGGAGGGACTATTAAAATAAGCACAAATTCTCATTTGTGACGGACATTTTTCGTCACAAGCTTGTGACGGAGCAAATGTGACCACTTTTATGCAAAATGTAACAATTATATGACTGGTAATATTTTATGAATGATTAATTTTTATCATAATATGGTCACATTTAGTCCGTCACAAGCTCACAAGAAAGACGAACTGATAACTAAGCACATAGGTGAGGTGAAGAGGCAAGGTCACGTGGGTGGCACAAATTTTACTATTGTAGGTATTTTCTATATTACTCACAAATTACCGTTGTTTCTATCTTCAATTCATTCCTCTAATGTCAATCTCAAGTACCTATAAAAAACTATATATCTCTCTCTTTTCCAACTCTTTCAATTACTCTAACTCAAAATTATGTCATACACTCCCTCCGTTTTTTAGTTATCTTCCCGTTTGTTGAATAGAATATATGATTGGAGTACTTTTTAATAAAATGAAAAGATTAATAAGATATGCAGGGATAGATTGTGGTCTTTCCCAAAATTTTATCTAGTAACCAAATCAACTAACAAGAAGAAAATAAACTATATAACTACAAAGGAAAATTGCAGTAGGCCAGGAAGCAAGTAAATTAATAAAATCTGATACATAGAGTCAGATTACTCACACCCAAAACCAATACAAAAATCGGAAAAGGAGGTCATGAGAGTTGGTTAAAAGAAAGATAAAAATTCTCCCTCTTATTCTCAATAACCTTTCTCTTTCACTTTAAAAAAAAAATGAAGAAAACACATTACTCCACCATATAATAAAATTTGAACCACACAAATACACTACTCCGCTATACAATTAAATTTGGAGCACAAAACTCAAAAAGGAAATAGGAAAAGTATTGTGAATAGACGAAAATAAAAATGAAGAATTTTATTGAAAATAGGAGAGACTATTAAAATAAGCACAAGTTCTCATTTGTGACGGACATTTTTCGTCACAAACTTGTGACGGAGCAAATGTGACCACTTTTATGCAAAATGTAACAATTATATGACTGATAATATTTTATGGATGATTACTTTTTATCATAATATGCTAAAAAATGAAAGAGGAAAAGTATTGTGAATAGACGAAAATAAAAATGAAGAATTTTATTGAGAATAGGAGGGACTATTAAAATAAGCACAAATTCTCATTTGTGACGGACATTTTTCGTCACAAGCTTGTGACGGAGCAAATGTGACCACTTTTATGCAAAATGTAACAATTATATGACTGGTAATATTTTATGAATGATTAATTTTTATCATAATATGGTCACATTTAGTCCGTCACAAGCTCACAAGAAAGACGAACTGATAACTAAGCACATAGGTGAGGTGAAGAGGCAAGGTCACGTGGGTGACACAAATTTTACTATTGTAGGAATAGTGTTAGGGGGTATCCTCTCTTTTTAATAGTTAAAGAAATACACTACTCCGCTATACAATTAAATTTGGAGCACAAAACTCAAAAAGGAAATAGGAAAAGTATTGTGAATAGACGAAAATAAAAATGAAGAATTTTATTGAAAATAGGAGGGACTATTAAAATAAGCACAAGTTCTCATTTGTGACGGACATTTTTCGTCACAAGCTTGTGACGGAGCAAATGTGACCACTTTTATGCAAAATGTAACAATTATATGACTGATAATATTTTATGGATGATTACTTTTTATCATAATATGCTAAAAAATGAAATAGGAAAAGTATTGTGAATAGACGAAAATAAAAACGAAGAATTTTATTGAGAATAGGAGGGACTATTAAAATAAGCACAAATTCTCATTTGTGACGGACATTTTTCGTCACAAGCTTGTGACGGAGCAAATGTGACCACTTTTATGCAAAATGTAACAATTATATGACTGGTAATATTTTATGAATGATTAATTTTTATCATAATATGGTCACATTTAGTCCGTCACAAGCTCACAAGAAAGACGAACTGATAACTAAGCACATAGGTGAGGTGAAGAGGCAAGGTCACGTGGGTGGCACAAATTTTACTATTGTAGGAATTGTGTTAGGGGGTATCCTCTCTTTTTAATAGTTAAAGATAAAGATATATTATCATAATATTTCTTCTTCTTTGTTTCAATTACTCTTTTTTGTTTATTGTATTTGTTTCAATTAAGCTTTTACGGTTTCACTTTTTGTTTTAATTTAGGGTTTATTGTTCCTCTCTTTAATCTGAGTAGTATAGGTGATTGAGATGGACTAATTTAGTATAGTTGATTAGTCTCGATTATATTATAAGGATTTGAAGAAAAGTGGAGGTTATTTTTCCCAAAATTCAATTTGATCAAGTAAATCGTGTTTTACGATGAAAATAAGATGAGGGGTGAGATAAATAAGAGAGTGTGTGGTAGAATGAAGGGCAAAATGGTCTGTTCACTTTAAATTTATGCATTTTTTAAGATTTGACTGATAAATTTAGTTGGTAGTAGTTCTTCAAAGTGAGGTTTTAGTAGGTAGTAGTTATCAAAAAAACTCAATATTTTAATCTATTAGAGTCATTTGTCGCCCAACATACCTAGCAAAAAATTATAAAGATTAGCCTCATTTCAATGTTTTACTATTTAGGCGGAAAAATTTAGAACTTCTCATAATTTTTTTAGTAGATAGAGGATTTCAAATCAATAATTCATTAATTTTGGGCAAAAAAATTGAAACTACAAAATCAGTCAAGATAATTGATTAGTATCATAAAATGTGTATTTTACTTGAAATATGTTATGTTCTCCTAGAAACAAATGATATATTTTGTTCTCGAATAATTAATGAAAATATATTTTTGTGTATTATAACTATAGCATTTTTTTTATTTTAGTGCATTTATCTTTTTGTTATGACAATTTCTCAAATTATTTTAATGAAAAAAATTGTGTATCTTATTTAGAATGTTTATTTTTTATTATAGCTTCATAACTCATTTATTTCCTTATTAAGTATGAGTGCATTTGGAGGGATAAAATATATTTAATCGTTTTTAAATGTCAATTTTCTTTATTTTGAAATCTAAAGGTAAGTTGCTAGGTTTGCTACTTGGAGGGGCGACTTTAACTATAGTTGCTAACAAACAAACCGTCTAATAAGACGATTACATATATACAAATGTTTACCTGAGTAGCAGAGTAGATCTCACTTAAGAAAGATATTTCTATTATAAGATCAAAACATATCAAGTAGCACTTCAGTACTCCACTAGTCCACTTGCCTTGCATACAACTTCTTTATACAAGACCAAGAACTGCTCAAATTTTGAACACAAAAAAAAAATTCTGTACTGTGTACATCTTCATAATGTGTCATCTCTATTTCTTAATAAAGAGCACACAAGGACACGATTAAATAGCTAAGTAACCTGACAAAATTCAGCAAGTGTCACTTACGACGGGGCGACTCATCGCAAGTTTAAGACAGATTAAACCCCTCTTACATAGAGCAAATGGGGGATAAGTGGGGGAAAAATGGAGCACCTCACTTGCCTCCCCACTTGTTGCTCAAGATTACCATATAAAGTACCCGAATTTTATACAAGACCATAGGTTGCTCAAGATTTTGAAAAGAACATTTAATACTCTGCACATCTTCATCGCTGTTTCTTAAAGAGTACACAATAACATGATAAAACAGCAAAGTAACCTAACAAAATTACCATATAAAGTACGGAGTAACTCGTTATCAAAGGTCCAAGGATACATTTAAACGCTATAGAAAAGTTAAGGTCTCAAAGTTGTAAGGTAAAATAACATCTTGAAAAAACAGTCAAAACTTGAAATACATCCCGGAAGAAAGAAAAAAAAAACCTAAAACGAAACGTATCTAGGTGCCTCCTGTGAAACATGTGGCACTGCCTGAGCTACACATAACTCCATTATGGATTTTATAGTCTATCCCAGCTCCTTTGGGATGTAAAGAGCGTAAATAAGCTTACGCTACTAGTTATACATTACCCCTTGCTTTTCTAAAGCACACATTCAGACCATGCGGGGCTTCGGGCCCAAGTGTCTTCAAGCGGTCACTTGGGGTTTAAGGAGATAATTGTAGCCGAGGACAAGAAGCATCAAGACCACCACCGCAGCAGCGCCAGCAGATCCCCAAAGCCAGTAATTAGCCGACTTTTTCTTTTTGAGGATGGCTTTGGGAAGCGTACCTCGGCTTTTTATGGTTTTCCTGTGCCGGAGATTGTTCTCCTTTGGCTCCTTAGCTTTTGCTGGAGTCAGTGTTTCAATGGCATCTTCCACATTGTCAGATTTCTCGGGCTCGTCCAAGTCCGTCTTTTCTGATGGCTCCTCTTCATCAGTTGCCTGCGCTGATGGTCCTTCTTTCTTCTTTAGTTTCTTTTGCTTGTCCTGTTCAAAGCATAAGGAGGGCATACGTTCAAACATTGAGGCCAAATATGATTAGATTCTCAGGCTTGCGACTCCTAAATTAGCTAGTAAAGTCATTAAGGGTGCTACTTATGACATGTGTTCAGTATACCGTCAACATCAAATTTATCCTTGTGGCTTCCTCTACACACAAACCTATATATTCCCCCGGCTCCTCAGCAGTAGTCCGCAATTGACGGACACAGCTATTATGAAAGCTTTTGATGTATTAACCAAAAATGAGGTGTCTGGATGTCAGGTTGATGTTGTGACAATAGGAGATTCATTGCCCAGTGTCGAACTAACATAGAGTCATAGATTGTGGAGTACAACACATTAACACAAAGCATTGAAATATAAAAGCTAGCTGGTACAAGACGGAAGGAGTATGAATCAGGTAACACGTGTCAAGGGAAACACGAAAAAGGCAGTGGGAGTTCAAGGTCTTAAAATTTAAAAAATTTCTCACTTGTACATCCTTTTGTTTTCTAAGTGTACCCCTCTTTCTTTGCAAAATTGATTTTAACTGAACATATCTTTTGGCTAGAAGTTAGGAAAGCAGTAATTTTTTCTTTTAAAGCAAAGATCTCGTAAGGTGGTTAATTTGAGAGAGAAAATAATTCAACGCTTTCTCAACTCGTGGCGCGGAGTTGTGATCCTTCAAACTTTACTCGTCAAAAACATTGACAGACCAACTCTTGACTACAAATACGGAATGCAAAAATATTTTTTTTTCAAACCAAAGGCCTGTTAAAGACAGTCAATTTGGAAAAAAAATATCAATTCTATCTGAATCCGTAGCCAAAAGTTACGATCAATCCAAGTTTTTCACAAAAACGAGGTTAAAATTAGAAAACTCAATAGTGAAGGGCTATAGAAAATCCTTTAATATTTTCATTTTTCAGTGAGCCCTGTATCATTGTATGAGACAATCTCACGTGCAAGATCTATGTGTCATCCACCCAAATACTCGTGTATTCCACATTTAATTATAGAGTCCATGAGTTGCTCTTGCATATACTACCGTCACTCGTAATTTTGAGTAAAATTTTTAGGCTTAGCAACAGAACATATAAGGAAAACGCAAAGTACCTTTTGCTTCTTTTCAGCTTCTTTTTGGGCTCTAAGAGCCGCTTTAGCTGCAGCTTTCTCTTGGAGCTTCTTCTTTCTCTCCATGGCTTGCCTTTGCTTTTCTTTTTCCTCTTCCTTCTTCATCTCCTTCATTTTGGCAGCATCAAGTTCATTTCCATTCGACAAATTTTTCTTTGGCTTTTCTACCACAAAGACATCCTCTTCAATTGATCGTTCTAAGATAGCCTTCGGCTCTTTATTTCCTTTCTTTGTTTCAGCAGAAGCCTTCTCAACAGATAAACTCTCTGTTTTTGGAGTCGGTTTTGAAACTTCCTTTTGAGGCTTATTTGTAGGTTTAGAGACGGCCACTGTTTCTGACATCACTGGTGACTCCGCCTTCACAAGTGGCTTCTCATCGAAATTCCTCATTCGCCCATCTCTACTCAATTGCCGCATGTCCAACGACAACAAGATTCTCTTCTCGTAGTTACTCCTAAAAGCCTTATTGCAGTTCCACTGAGACATGAAATTTTCAACCTGAAAATTTTGGGAAATTTATCAAACAAGAATGGCAAAATATATTTAAAATTGAGAATGGTAAATGATTAATGAGTTTAGACAAACCTCGGCATTAACAAGTTCCTCAAGAGCCTTCACATCCTTCTTTGCAGCAAGATCTTTTACATTACTTATAATGGTTCTGTTTTTATAGTAATCGATATTCTGGGTAAAAGAAAAGGCGACACCCATAGGCATCAGTGAGCTTTATTTCAAAATAAAATTGGAATGACTGTTGAATACAAACAAAAAATTATAGATAGCACAAACAAGTATCCTGAACACCTAAAAACCCCGGCGGGGTAATAACAAAGATACCTCCTTCATCCACTGTAATTCAGTACAGTTGCATTTGGACCAAAAATTTTGAAGGCTAAAAAAAATTTGTGAGAGGATTAGGGCCACAACCACACGGAAGAATTTTGTGAGTTACTTCGTATCCAATTAGGAAATGTAACAAACCAATGTGAATGTCCTAAAAAAATTGTAGAGAGTTCAAATTAACAAAGGGAGTAGATATATACCACAGCTTCACGTTTTTTCCTCAATTCTTGCATAGCTTCAAAAGCGGCCTGCTTCTTCTCCTTCAGGACTTTCACGTCTGTATATAGTTTCGAAATCTGATCCTTCAAAACATTCACTTGTGCATGCAACTGGTCCCTTCTTGCTTGTACAGCTGCCTTCTGTTTCCGAACTCCATCCAAGTCCGTACCTAAAAGCTACAAACACAAAACAAATTAACAAAATAACAATTAGCAAGTGTTGCTGGTATTTCTCATATAATAAGTCAATAAGACCAATGGACTGGTCTCATGTGTGTAAGAAAAATAAATGGCAACCTAACGTAAATGATGCAAAATAACTTAACATTTAAGCATGGTTATGTCATATACCTTGACCTGATCCTGGATTGCTTCCTTCTGCCCCATGGACTCCTGAACCTTCGCCCTCATGGCAGCATTAGCAACCACTTTTGGCCTTGTCGCTTCAAATTCTTTTATATCCCTTAGGATTTGTTTCTCCTCCTTCAACGTCACACTTTCATGTTGTATGCGATACTCCATGCTACGTATCTGCATAAATTTAAACTTATTCAACCCCTCAGTGATTTTAAAGACGCAAAGTTTCAAAAGTATGTGACTTTTCAACGCACAATCGCGTTTAGCTCTTCTTCACTAGAGCATATGGCAACTCCTTTCTCCCGTCCAGGACCACGCAAGTCACCCAAAGCATCCTGCAAAGGCTTCATTTCCTTCCTTTTCTGATCTATAAATTCCTGGTATTGTGACTTCTCCTCACCTAAGGACGAAAGAATACCATGCAGTTCCTCTTTCTCTGCCTGCCAACGGAAAAGAGCGTAAGACATCAACGTCAATTTCTGATAACAGATTAATTATAAACCATAATACTACAACAACATCAATATCACCCTAGTGCCTTAATGGCTCCCGCAAATTGCGCGCGGGGGGGGGGGGGACAGCGTTGGGGGGGGGTCGGGTTTGGATGTACACAGTCTTACCCTTGTGTTAGTAACACGGAGATACTGTTTCCGAGTGACCCAAAATGAAAATTGAGTCGAGAACTGCATCGAAGGATGGCTACTTCACAATAGAAAGAAGAGTCGCCACTTTAGTAAGCCATTTTGCTTTATTTCAACATGATCAAAAACCAAAGAGTAAAAAGGTTTTGGCTCCATTGGAAATGGAACCTATATGATAGTAACAAAATGATATCCCACCATCTCATTATACTTTCCCAATGTGACTTTTGTGGTAAATTAATGAGTAACTTGACCAACATTTTACGACAATAACACTAGCTACTTGTCCATTTGTCTATGAATAAACTTCTTTGTTGCAATTTGCGGTTTACAAGAATAAACTACCGACTTGGAATATATGAGGCCATCATGGTTTGTGAGGCCATATATTTCATCAACTTCCGTTTACATCCACATCTAGCTGTATACCTGAACTTTTGTTATAAAAATAAATATTCACGAAGATTTATTCATGGACAAAGTGAGTATATTCCAAAATGATATTATAAAGATAGTTGAATTTCTATTATTCAAACATGAAAGTTTTAACACTTTGTTTTACAAACATTTATATAAATTAAGGTGAAAAGTAGATATTGTTTCACCAACAATATAGATAAGCACAATATAAAGGGATGAAGGTAGTACTTCAACCACTTTGCACATCCCTTTCTATACCAAAATAGAACTGTACACTTAGCTTGGCTTTACTTTACACCATCTTCTCAAGTCAGAGTGTTAAACTAATTCAAATGTCAACCTAAAATCATCAGAAAATGAAAGAAAAGACTTACTATAAAACCAACAGTTGTCAATTTCTAACAAAGAGGGCGGCCATTCACCAAAACATAGACCTCTTCTTAAAAAAAAGATGTATGTACCTAAACATATTGATAAATGGACCATCTCAACCAAAACCTTAAGGTGATGGTTGAGGCCCATATATTATAGTTATATTCTATTATGTCCCCTCACTCGAATGCCCATTGGGCCTGAAGAGTGGTTAGTGCACATGCCCCCATACCATGTGCGGGTTTTTCCACTTGGTCAGTTTGTGAGAAATTGGGGGCTGCCAGGGTTTGAACTTGTGACCTTTGGTCACACTGGCTCTGATACCATGATACCATGATAGATGGACTATGTGCGGGTTTTGGTTGAGGCCCATATATTACAGTTATATTCTATTACATATGATAAGAAAAGAATCCGTGTAAATTCTATTTTACCCTCCTACTCTTCGTATTTTCCCGCACACCCGTGTTCAATACTTGTCACTCGGACATAGGCTTGACACTTGAACACGTCATTTTTAAGAACCAACATGAGGAATTTTCATTAAAATATGAGTCTCGCACTTGGACAAACATCCATGTGTGGACATGGGAGTTGGGTGTCTATACCATGTCATATAGGAAAATAGATAAGGAAAATCCCTAATGCATCAACAAAGGAAATACATAAAATAATGCAATCATAAGAGCTCTTAACTAACCCTTTTAGGATTAATTTCATCATATAATTGTGATATTTGTGCGCTCTTCTTCTGTATATCTCTATCAAGCAGATCCATTTCTGATTTTAACTTGGGATCTTCAAAAGGCCGATACTTGACAATCCAAAAAGAATGGACTTGGGGTTCTGCAGGCCATTCATCAACGGCATCCTTAGGAAGATTAGTTTTCGAGACATTTTTTGCCTCTTCTTTAGATTGGTCCTCGTCAACACCATGTGAGCCAAAGGTGATGGGTCCCGATACATTTGCTTGACCATCCTCCATGTCAGGAACAACAACCTTCTCCTCCCCATTCACCTTGAGCAACTCGGATCCTTCAACGTCCACACCCATTATTCTCTGTGCCAGAACCAAACTACATCACCATACAATTCAAAACATCCAGGCCTAATAGCCATAAACACAATTGCCCGGTGTCTTTAGCAATCAAAATCGTAAATGCTTATATAAGACAGTTTTAATAAGCATTCTTGTAAACTTCTAAAGGTAGCTACTACAATTGTGACACCAACAATAAAATTACCTCAATGACTTGCACAAATTGAAGAGTAAAGGGGGTTGTATATAGTTATCAAAAAATGTAAAACAGCATCATAAGAGCTTTTATCATCAAAAATGTACCCGAAAAATCGTTTTCGCGTGAAGATGTACCGAAAACCTAAATGATCAAATCCATAACATTCCTTGGTGAAAATTAAAGATCATAAATTGGAACATCATTTAACAACAGAATTACTCTAGAACTAATCACAAAATGTGAACTAACAATAGGGATTAGCAAAACCCTGATGACAAAACTGATGTATTCATACATGCATGCAACAAAAAAGTATCAAGATGCACTGCAAATGATCCATAAACAATAACTAACAAATAAAAAACACAAATTAAATAACAAATAACAAAGACATGATTCAACCAACTAAACTGATTTGACATCAAATAATTCAATCAAAGTTTATAGCTCAAAACACAAAATGCCACAAACCCAGATACCAAAAACAATTCTTGAACCAAATTCAACAATCTTGAGATCAATCAATAGATCAAATTTCCAATCAATCTCACAACAACAATTAAAGGGTATTAATAAAAAAAAATGAGCTGAAAACTATATTAAAAAAATTACATCATTTCTTTTAAATAAATCAAAAAAAGTTGCAAAATTACCTAAACTGAAAACCTTCTGTAGACAATAAAGAAATAATCTTTCTGTTTGAATCAAACCCTTTTCTGAGATTTAGCAAAAAGGGTTAGAAACTCAGATCTCTTTGAGTGTAGATAGAGAGAGAAAGAGATGAGAAGACCAAAATTTCAGGATTTTTTTTTATAATAACGTTTTTTTATTTTAAGTACTGTTCTTGGAAGAATTCGTTTTTTTTTTCTTTTTTACGTATATATTTTATTTAAATTATAATAATTATAATTAAATTTTGGTGATAAATCTGGAAAAAAGAAGACTTTTATGAAAACAATGAAATGAAATAAAAATGATTAGGGTATTTTGGGAATAGATCTTGTAAGTGTTGGATGATGCAGGTGTGAATGAAATGGGAAAATCATTTACTATGGGCAAGTTTTCTTTCAATTAGTTAGTTATTCAGACATTTATTATTTGGATTTATTTCATTTTATACCAAAAGAAAACAACACATATTTAATCTTGTGGATACAAAAGTGGATGTAAAAGCTTTAAAGGCTATCCTATGTTGACATCACTTGCTTGTTATACTTTTTTATTATCTTAAAATTAAAATTAAAATTAGAAGAAAGGTCCGTTTTTAATACGATTTAAACGGTCTAGATTTGACATCATGTCATGTTTGAATCTAATTTGGTGACAGGTGGCAAGTGGGTAGGTCGGGCCGAGTTTGTGTCTTGTCGAGATGGGTTGAGATGGGTCCTGTTACACAACCCATCTCGATTGTGTGATACAACCCATCACGACTAGTGACAAACTCAGCCCAACCTACCCAATTGTCACCTGCCACGACTCATGTCAGATGATATTGAGTTTCGCTCATGACTATATCTGAATCGGTTTCACGTCGTTTATGAGTCGAGTTAATCGAGGTAATTTCTCTCTAAGGTTCAGATCATTCCCATAGAATTATCGTATTTTAGTCTGGGCTGAGTGGGTGGTCGAGGCATTATCATCTTGGGTCTGTCGGGTTTTGCCTGACTAGGCTCCTCGATTCATTATGGGGGCAATTGTTTCCGATTATTTTACCAATTTGGGTAGATTTTAGCTCATTACCACTTTTAAAAACATAAACATAATTCATAATACGTGAAAATGAATGATTTGTTGCTCAATACTCGAAAACTATTACTTATGAAACAATGAGTTAATGACTAGCAATATGTACAAATATTTTTTTCAAAACATTTTTCATCAGTTATTCCAAGTTATCTTTTGGTCTATCTTTTGGTCTTTATCATCTTGACTTTTCGACAATGTCGATTCTATATTTTGCGGCAATATCAAATTTGTCTTTCGAATCCGGTCAAGTATTCGGGATAGTTCCGGGTTATCTTTGGGTAAGGTTAGTTGTCAAGTGGGGTCAAAAAAAGGTATATCGGTTAACTTTGGTTACGAGCTCTATCAAGTCATATTCGATTTCAAGCTTACCTTAATCGGTTAAGGTGAGTTATAGGTGTTCTCGAGTAAGGTTAGATTTGCAACATTTTCGATTTGGTATGATCAGATATCTCGTGCTGGGTCGGTTTAGATTGCAACATTTTCGATTTGGTAGGATTGGATTTCTCATTCTGGGCTAGGTTTGTAGCATCAGGTGATACCCGGATACCTAACATATCAATTTACATTATAGTGTAAAGAAAATTTTATATTTTACTACAAAAATTTCGTCGGCCTACTATTATTAGATTAAGTCTTTGTAGACCTACCAAACGGGTCGAGTTTCGGGACAGGTCATAAAGGTCTCGAACCGGGATATGGTCAAAATATAAGTCAAAAGAAAGTTTATAACGTCTTTTATTTTATCATTTTTCAGCCGAAAAAACACTTTTAAAAATTAGACTATATACAATATTAATAATATAATATATTCATTACTTCTCACACATATATAAGACATATTATAAAAAAACAAAGACTTTTAATATTTAATGATATAAAAGTTAATATAAAGTTCATTTTAAATTCATTTTTTGATTTACAATATTAAAATAATTATTTTTTCAATTTATCATTTCAAATATTAATATTTTAATAGTATTCTTGATTTATCTTTGAGTCATTGGGTCGAAAAGGTCCGTTCGGGTTACGATCGTTAAAAAATGGGTCATTTTAAGTTTGAGCCATTTCGGGTTGCGAGTCAAGGTTTATAGGTATTTGTCGAGTTTAATGGTACGGTCAAGTTTTGACATGTTTAGAATCTTATGTAAAAGAAGATTTAGAAACTCTTTCTATAAGACTGTTTTACAGTGTAGAACTACGGTAAAAAGAGAACATCACAAATATAACATTTAAATTAATTTTTGCAGTACACATTTTACTTATTATAGTACACTTTTTCGAAATTACCCTTGTCATTTCATCCCTCATTTGTGCAATTGTACTATATGAAGAAGAAAAAAGAAAAAAAAATGAAAGGGAAAAATAGAACAACATTCACACTAATTCCCCAGCACCAACTATCCTCCTCATATTCTTCCACCATAACCATTGAACCACCTCCGGCCATCCACACTCTAAACCATCGATGACCTCACCCTTCCCCGTGGACTCGCCGAAGACTCTAGCCTACCCTCCTGCATCCCGAACACCCTCCTCCCACCGGCGAAGTCTATGGCATCTCTCCGTCCCAAGTACTCTTAAAGAACGATGCCTACAGGTGTTGACCACCAAAAACACCGTCGGTCACCCGACAACGCCGCCCTTCCCACTGCTGCCCTCCAATCATGTCGTCGGCCTCATACCTCTCAACAACTGATATCAATGTAAAAATAACCCCAAAATGGTAAATGAAATTATCAAGATCTTAAAAAAATAGTTCTTATATATTATATTCTCTTATTATAATTTTATTAATGGGTAATTAAAGAATCAAATGCATTTTTGTACGTTTAAATCTGAAAGTCCATATACCTTAATTAGACTCCTCTAATTAGTTACTAAATTACTTGTTAATTTAGTATTTAATGATCTATGTAACATGCATGCAAATATAAAGACATTTATATAAAAGAAGAAATTTCCTCACATTGATATGGAAAT
>JAIUZE010009385.1:0-75703 GCA_022085475.1 Heliosperma pusillum | reverse complement strand
GCTATCAAGCCATGAACTATATACTCGTTAAAGATAGTAAGGCCTATCTATGTCATGGTCCAAGATACTCATTTAGAATTCGAATGGTCAAGACGCCATATACTCATAATTCTCTATGGGTACTTAGTCAACACGACATATATCATACAATTAAACAGTCACGGAAAAACTTCCTATCATGTGACTAATTGCATATAAATCATATTCAAATATCATATCGCCTCATATCTACTAAGGCTCATTCATTCATTCATTAAATAAAACCTTACCTGAATACAAATCCCCGACCCGAGTCCCGCGACGGGTCATCAGTCAAAACGGGGCTGACTAGATCTTAGTTTGACCAAACCCGTTTGGCCAAACCGGCTAGAAACATAGTCTTAGCCCTCGAGGCTTGAACATAAGAATCATCATATTCAATTCATGTTATTTCATTCTATTTCCTAACGTGTGAATATTTATTCTTACGAAACCCGCTTGACTTAAAGAATATCAAATTAAACTACAATCTCATGATATAATTTCTAACATGTGAGAAATAATAATATTATGAAAACCGTTTAATTAAATAATTTACTTATTAAAATTTCCCACATGCTAAATATTACAAAACATGATATAATAATAACAATAAACTCAAAAACCGTCACAAGCCCAAAGGAGGACTCACGGCCTGGTTTGGGCCGAGACTGAACCGGGTCTGAACCGGGCCCACGGGCTGGTTTGGGCCTGTTTTGGTCAACATTTCTAAAATCGTTTCTTAATATTTTCCGCATGCTTAACCTATTTAAAACCCGTCAAAACAACAACAAAACAATCAAGTATCGACACAAGCCCAAAGGGCCAATTACGGACCAACCCAGACCGGCCTGGACCGGGCCTGAACCGGCCTGAACCGGGCCGGAACCGGCCACCATACACGGCCACCACCAACAACAACCCAAATTTATTTCTAACATGTTTTAATTAACAACCATCCATTTTAACAACCAATTCAACCATCATTCATACTAAAATTATAATTATGAACAAATCATCCAACATGTCAAAAATACTAAACATGTTAAAATCTCATAAAACTTAATAATAATAACAACCTAGCATGTTACTACTTAAAACCGTAAATAACAATAACAACAACTAAAGTATGTGACATTAATTCGTCGAGTAACTCGGTAATCGTTACCTTAGCTAGCACAAAACCATGTAGCACCAAAATAAGAACTAAAAACCCGTCTACTAATCTTCTTCTAAAATATACGAGTCACCAAACTCGTCTTCATAATCTTCTCCTATAAAAATGACAAAAATAACATTATTAGAATTAAAACTTGATTTCAACAATTAAAGTGTTGAAAACGATTTTGTCGGAATTGAAAATAAAACGTACATGGAGATGAAGAGCGGAGAGGAGACTTTAGAAATATAATTTAGAACGGAGTTGGCCAAGTAACGAAGGTTTTGTGACGATTTTGCTCAAGAACGATCAAGAACATGAAGAACAATTGTGATTATATTAAAGAAGGTATTAATTAGATATTAAGTTGATTTAATGTAAAATAAAAAGATAATAAGTGAGTAAGAGTGGAGGGTTGGGCCGTGTAATATAGGGATTAATGGAAGTTGGGTTTTGAACTTGTTGTTACGGGATTGACTCGGGTTTTATAAATATATTATGGTAAATATCTAGCTATTATTAGATATTATGTTTGTTTAATCAAATATCTAGATATTATTAGATATTATGTTAGTTTAATGAAAATATCTAATCCTAAGGGAACAAGGGAAGAGGCGTGTGGAAGAGGAAGAAATCGGGTCTGTTTTTAAGCGATTTGTTGCGGAATTTAAGTTGACAGATCGATAAAGTTACAAATATCTTAGATATTTGTATTAGTTTAATCCAAAGTAATCAAAAGCCCAAAAATGAGGAAAAAGGTGCCTTGGGGCGTGTGGCACTTGTAGGAGTCGGGTTTCGGGTTTGTTTCGGGACTTAAGTTGACTCGGGAATAGTTAAATGAGGTTCGGGTTTAAACCGTAAAACCTACTCTTTAATTCCAAATAAATTCAAAATAATTATATTAAATTATCATAAATTCAAATAAATCGTAATAAATTAAAATAAATTAAATTTATTATTTTTCAAATATAATTTCGGTCTTTCAAATTACGGGTTGTTACACCAAGCTATCCGTCTTACACATTAAGACGGACCAAATACACCCTTATCCATCAATTCATACCCGGCTAGTAGTATCTGGTACCTGTCAAGCATTTAATGCACTGTTGTACCCTTTTTATTTTAATAATATCAAGCACACATAGCATTTAATGCAATGAAGAACATCATTTCCCTACTTTGCCTCCCCTATAGCTACTGAGAATTGTGATGAATAATAGTCTATCTATGTAAGTTCATCATTCATCCTCTTTTTCTTTTTCTAATCAAGGGATCCGCATGACTCAACCATATTTGCTTTCATCTTCTTAACATGCATATTCCAACATTTTTCCCCCTGCAATTAATCTCATTCTTGCACATTGTTCTTCATCTTGTCCATAATCATACCATAACTCCAACATCCATACTCCATCATGATCTTTATTTCCCATTTCATTTTTTTATTTAAACTAAAATGAAAATAAATAAAACTTCTTCAATATTCATACCCTAATCAGTAGAAAATAAGTTATCCTTATCAATGGCCTCCATCGTCATCATCATCATCTCTCCTTTGTGTTTGTCCTAATCAATGAAGAATAAGTTTTCATCTTCATGCGGTTCGATGTTGACTCACTTGTAAAATGTAACACGAGTTATATTATTTTCCACCTTATTTCATTAATTAGTAAATCTTGATGTTTTACATTTATGCTTTTGGTAAATTAGGGTTCTTGATGGATGTTTGTTTTTTTTTTTGCAGGATTTATTTCTCTTCTTTTTATGGGTTCTCACATAATTATTTTGTTGATTACTTGATTATTTCTGTTCTGTAGATGGATGGTGTTTGTTAGCTTTAAGATCTAAATTTTTTAATATGAGTTTATTATCCATTTTGAAGGAAATACCTATTTAATTAATCTTTTTAGACATATGTTACTAATTTTGTTGTTTTTGTGTAAAAAACCTGGTGTGATTTGTGGTGTTAAATAAGGTGAATTGATCCGATTTTCGTGATTGTTATGAGAAATTAATTGGTATGAATTTTCTATTATTTTTAGTGATTCATAGGTTTTATTGTTCAAGTAATCTGTTGATTGGGTTTCAAAGATGTCAAAAATATTGCTCAAGTAATTTATTATCATTTACGCTATGAATGTACTCTTTTTTCAGCGGACACAAAACATACGTAAATTGAATATAGTCTGGTGAATATGTAACCATATATGATGCTAATGTTTGTATATTTGATCATTCTGTTAATGTTTTCTGTAACTGGTTAATAAGGAACCATGTATCATGTTAATGTATCTATATTTGATCTTTTTGTTACCATAACAACCTTAATAATAGTCGCGAAATAATATCAATTGGAATAGATGGTTTTGGTTGATGGTGAATATGTAATCATATACAATGTAAATGTATGTATATTTGATCATTTTGTTACCCTGTCAACTTTCACATGTACTGAATATCCAGGGTCTCCAGTTGAGTTTAAAGTAGAGAAATGGGAACATATATACGAGATGTATAAGAAACACTACAAGGTAGTGGAAACCTATATACCTTGTTCTTGTAGGATAGTTAGATCCATAATGGTAACATACTAGACTGTAATGGTTACCTGTGACATTAAAATGGTGACATGGTATGTTGATATGAATAAATGTACTGTGATTTTAAATTGAGCGATCTAAATGGTAACCTGGGACATAAAAATGGTGACATAGTAGATTCAAATGGCAACATATGATTAAATAGGAAGTTCGCAATGTAAGTGATAACATATTAGATTGTAATGGTAACATACTAGATTACACCAATAAAAGACTGTATATTATGATTCATACTTAGATCCATATTGGTAACTTATTAAATTTTAAGGGTAACATATGACATAAAAATGGTGACATAGTATGATGCTGAATAATTATCGTGTACTCTAAACTTGAACATTCTAAATAAATATGGACCAGATTTATTTGTAACCATCAGTTTAATATTTTATTTTACTATGCACTTCATTTTAAGATACTACTATTTGAGTTCAACAAGTTACCATATTATTACAACATTGTTACCATTTTATTTCTATATGTCACCACTTCAATTTAAAATATATTCTTAATAAGCCAACACTTCAATTTTCATGTTGCCAATTAAGTAGAGCATGTTAACCCCACATCATTACAATTTGTAAAAACTAACATATTTCATTTCATTTTTTATTATTTAAGTAATATATGTCACCATTTCTTTTCACTATATGTCACCACTTCATTATAATGATATAATATGTAATCAATTTAATTATTAAATATGTAACCATTTGAGTATAACAAGTTATCACATCACTACGATATTTTCAGAACTAACACATTTAATATAAATTGTTGGGGTCTACTTGATATCCTTCTCATACATTGAAACAAAAAATGGTTACATAAACAGGTGAAATACCGACATTGTTCTGGTCCACATTATCATAACTATAAAACATTACCAGCCACTAATAGTAACAATCCTCGAACAACCATTGTCAACCAAACCAAGCATAAATATATACTTAAAATGTCACCAACATCATACATAGCCAACAAAAACAAGAAAGTTTAACACAAACAACAACCACCATTGCATTTCCCCTTCCATTATTTTTTCGTTACTTGGTCGCACCATCACCATTCATTGTTTCCGCATCACCCATGTCCGCCACATCTTTCTTCACCCCAGCGCTGGTGTAAAGCTTATGAACTTTGCGTCTATCAGTTCATTTTTGACAATGACCTTTGATGTATATCATCACCCTAGTCTATTGTGTTTTTGAAAACACCAAAATGTGTCGTGTTTAGTAGTGTTTATTAGGTTCATTTAATGTAGTTTTTACGGGTCGTTAGCATCGTTTTATGCTAACCTTAGTCCTTGTAATTATGTTGTTATTTAGTATTTTTAAGACAAATTTTAGAGTACAGTCCGGAAGTCAACAAAAGTCAACGTCAAACCCGAGACCCGAGACCCGAGACCCAAACCCGACAATTGGAGTGGACTAGGAGCAAATAATCAATGCAAGAAGAGCAAGTCCAAAGGGTCAATGGAAGTCAAGGCGAGACTAGCATTCAAAGGGGTCAACGAAAGTCAAGGCGAGTGTAGAAGAGTAAAAACTGGCAGCATGAAACGCTGCCAGCGTGCTTGAAACGCTGCCAGCGTCCCACGACGCTGCCAGCGTCCTGGTCTCAGACAGGTGTTCCTTCATTCTCCGTCTTGTCATTTTGAGGCCTATTTCTCGAAGGCCCTAGGTTTCCGGAGCCAAGGGTATAAAAGAGCCAGATTATAGAGAGAGAAGCATGCAACATTCCACAACAAAACACATTAGAATTCTCTCAACTTTTGTTCTTCATTTTTGGCTTGTAATTTGGTTGAACTTCATTATTAGGTTGTAATACTTAGATTATGGGTAGCTAATGTTCCACTTCTTAGTGTAATTGGAACAAGTTTTCTTCTTTTAGCATTGTAAGGCTTTTTTAACCTCCTCTTCTCTATTTAATACCATTTTCTCATGTTTAAATTCCATTGTTTAATGAATTATTGTTGAGACTAACCATCTTAGCAAGTGTTTGTTTAATTAGTGCTTTGTCTAGATGAATTTGGTTAATTTGTCTTGATATTGTTGAAGCAACCTTGAAAGATTGTAACTTTGGTTTAAAAGTTGGAATCTTTTGAGTGTAATTTGGTTTATTGTGTGATTAGAACATGGTTTAATGTTACATTACATGATTCTAGCTTGTTTCTTTGGTTTGTTCATAAAGCTTGCATCTTTGATTTGGGCTCATGGTTTAATGGGTGTAAATTGGGTTGTAAAGGGTCATCCTTGGTTGGTTTAATCCTTGTTGACTAATTGCTTGGAAACTTGTATTAGATAATTAGAGAAGAGAGGAAAGGAATAGTCTTTACTTTGCTAATTGTTGGGAACTTGGGAAAATTACACTAAGTTGTTTCTCCATATTTGAGTATTTGAATCTTTAGTTTTAATTGGTTATTTTAGACTTGTTAATGAATTTCTCCAATCAAACTTTCTCCCTATATGTTATCCTACATGTTTTCTCATTGTGAATATCATAGTTTGTAATTAATTTAAGCTTTTGTCTTAATTAGTGTCTTAATTTGTGATTTGAGTAATTAGTTTGTTAGTTGGTCTTTAGCATGAGTCTAGATTAGTTCGTTTAGTTAATACCGCCTTCTCTTGGGTTCGACCCTATTCTTACCATTTTACTACCTTTATTTAAGATAGTTTGTGTTTGTTTAGGAGTTATAAATTGTTATTTGATCGTAGTTAATTAGCGGAATTAACGACACGTGAAATTAAGCTCGTCAAATTTGGCGCCATTGTCGGGGAAAGCAACAAAGCTAAAGCTAGTCTAAACATTTGGCTTAAATTTGTATGTTCCTTCTTGTAAATATTAGGAGTCAATTACTTGTTGTAGATATTTTAACTTGTTTGATGAAATGGCAAACTTAAATTTTTTTCCAATTTGAGAATGAACCATTTTATGCATATTTTGATCAATTGCGGGACTATGTCTCAAATTGTCACTACTCTTATCAAACTTGGGAGCTTTTTCATGTATTGTTTAATGGGTTGAATGAAGAAACCATGTTTCATGTTCATCGTTTGAGTGATGCAAAGTTTAAGTATGAGTTTGATTATGAAGAGAAGTGGGATTTTTTCCTTTACTTGGCTAAAGAGACATTTATATGGGAGTTGGAAAATTCTTGTCAACCCCAATTTAACCAAAGTGAGGAAATGCCTACCAATGACACATCTTCAATGAGCATCAATGACATATTGCAAGATATTATCAAAGGGGCACAAGACTGAAAAGCTAATCAAATTGAAAGGGCTATAGCTAAAGAGGATCGAGAGCTATACAATGTGAGGTTGGAAAACCTTGAAATTCAAGTAAACCAACTCATTAGGGATATCGAAGAAAGTAGTATCGAACAAGATGAGAAGCACACTTTAGATGATTCTTATGTTGATAATGGTTTCATTAGTGATGAGTATGACTTTAAGGTTGAAGACCCTCCTTCCCCTAAGCATGAAATGAGTCACAATTATAAAAAGTGTGTTGTTGATGAATATGATTTTTGGGATGATGAAGATGATGTGTGTGACTTGAAATCCTCTTGGGCCTTACCATCCATTGAGACCCCTATTCATATTCCGAGTTCCGGAGTTGATGCCTCACACCTTGATAAAATCTCCTTAGTTCGTAGTAATTCTTGCCCAAGTTTTACTTTTACGGGATTAACGAGTGAGGTGTTTGAGAAGAATGAGCAAGAAGACATGAGTTTAGGGAGGTTGAGATTGAAAAAGAGGAGGTAAAGGCTCTTGATGATGTTGTTTGTGACCTTCCTAAGACTATAAAAATTTGCTAGTGTGGAGGTTAAGGAGGTTGCGAAAATGAATATGGAAAATGAGTTTGTAGAGGTGTACTCCCGCAAGGAGGAACCGCCTCAAATTTGCTTTGAAATGCCATCAAATGTATTCCACAAAGAAGCTCATGAGTCCTCTCATTATTACTTGGTTTTTGCCAAATCCAGCTTCTCTTTCAAGGAGCCTTACTGCGACATAGAATCATTTAGTTTTGACTACACATGCCATATTATTCCAACCTACTACCTCCACTTCTCATCTTTATGGGCTAATGTGTTTGATAAGTTACTAAGGGCGTTGAGTTGTTCCGCTCTTGAGTCTTGAAGAAGAATGATCTTGAAAAGGCGTCGAGCAAACGAAAAAAAAAACCAAAAGCGCTTTACGGGAGGCAACCCGTACTTTTTGTACATCTCCTCCACATTGAGGACAATGTGGAAACTAAGTGTGGGGGAGGAGTTCTGATGTAACATATGTACGTTTTATTCATGTTTTGATGCTTTAAAAAAAATTGAAAATCCCGGCTAGGTGAAACCCCACAAGGTTGGCACCTAGGCGAAAATTGGGAAGGTGGCCGAGGACGGAATGAAAACCCGAAAGGGCATTCCGGGCAAAATGAAAAATCGGGTTGCGAGCCACCAATGAGAGGAAAGGAAAAGCTAAGGTGAAAACCCGGAAGGGCACCTTAGGCAAAATGAGGGATTTTCAAAATAAACAAAAAAAACAAAAACATTGAGCGTAATACTTTCTATGATGAGGATCTTGGAGGCATAAGAAGGGAGTTATAAGGAGGGCTTTGGAAGGAGGTTAGAATTAGGATTGTGAATCACAAATTTGGTTCCAAATCGGTAGATTTCTCTTGTGGGTTGCTTGGTTGTGCGAATTGAGTAGTTTGGGGCCAACCAAGTAACCATGTTATACTATACACTAGTAGAGTAATAAGGGGGTGATATAAGAAGTGGAGTTGCATGGAGTTTGGTGATGAGGGTCATCTCGCTATGCCTTGGGATAAGGCAAAGATGGTCAAACTACAATCTTGGGAGGTATAAAAAGGGAGGAGTTGAGGTGAGATGAGTCGGAGTTGGTGGTGTGTCGAGTCTTGTATTGAGGGAATTATAAGTAGGAAGTGGTAAGGGAAGAGTGTGTCACAACAACTTTGAGTCATTTTCTTTTAATAGGTGGTTGTGTTTTGAGGGAGATATAAGAAGGTAGTGGTGAGGGAAGAGAGGTCATTACCTTCACATGCTATGTTTGGACTCGTATTTTTCTTGCTAATCTCGAGTTTTACTCGGGACGAGTAAAAGTCCAAGTATGGGGGTATTTGACAACACCAAAATGTGTCGTGTTTAGTAGTGTTTATTAGGTTCATTTAATGTACTTTTTACGGGTCGTTAGCATCGTTTTATGCTAACCTTAGTCCTTGTAATTATGTTGTTATTTAGTATTTTTAAGTCAAATTTTAGAGTCAAGCCCGGAAGTCAACAAAAGTCAACGTCAAACCCGAGACCCGAGACCCAAACCCGACAATTTGAGTGGACTAGGAGCAAATAATCAATGCAAGAAGAGCAAGTCCAAAGGGGCAATGGAAGTCAAGGCGAGACTAGCAATCAAAGGGGTCAACGAAAGTCAAGGCGAGCGTAGAAGAGTAAAAAGTGGCAGCATGAAACGCTGCCAGCGTGCCTGAAACGCTGCCAGCGTCCGTGGGCGCTGCCAGCGTCTTGGTCTCAGACAGGTATTCCTTCATTCCCCGTCTTGTCATTTTGAGGCCTATTTCTCGAAGGCCCTAGGTTTCCGGAGCCAAGGGTATAAAAGAGCCAGATTGTAGAGAGAGAAGCATGCAACATTCCACAACAAAACACATTAGAATTCTCTCAACTTTTGTTCTTCATTTTTGGCTTGTAATTTGGTTGAACTTCATTATTGGGTTGTAATACTTGGATTATGGGTAGCTAATGTTCCACTTCTTAGTGTAATTGGAACAAGTTCTCTTCTTTTAGCATTGTAAGGCTTTTTGAACCTCCTCTTCTCTATTTAATACCATTTTCTCATGTTTAAATTCCATTGTTGAATGAATTATTGTTGAGACTAACCATCTTAGCAAGTGTTTGTTTAATTAGTGCTTTGTCTAGATGAATTTGGTTAATTTGTCTTGATATTGTTGAAGCAATCTTGAAAGATTGTAACTTTGGTTTAAAAGTTGGAATCTTTTGAGTGGAATTTGGTTTATTGTGTGATTAGAACATGGTTTAATGTTTTATTACATGATTCTAGCTTGTTTCTTTGGTTTTGTTCATAAAGCTTGCATCTTTGATTTGGGCTCATGGTTTAATGGGTGTAAATTGGGTTGTAAAGGGTCATCATTGGTTGGTTTAATCCTTGTTGACTAGTTGCTTGGAAACTTGTATTAGATAATTAGAGAAGAGAGGAAAGGAAGAGTCTTTACTTTGCTAATTGTTGGGAACTTGGGAAAATTACACTAAGTTGTTTCTCCATATTTGAATATTTGAATCTTTAGTTTTAATTGGTTATTTTAGACTTATTATTAATGAATTTCTCCAATCAAACTTTCTCCCTATATGTTATCCTACATGTTTTCTAATTGTGAATATCATAGTTTGTAATTAATTTAATCTTTTGTCTTAATTAGTGTCTAAATTTATGATTAGAGTAATTAGTTAGTAATTAGTTTGTTAATTGGTTTTTAGCAAGAGTCTAGATTAGTTCATTTAGTTAATACCGCCTTCTCTTGGGTTCGACCCTATTCTTACCATTTTACTACCTTTATTTAAGATAGTTTGTGTTTGTTTAGGAGTTATAAATTGTTATTTGATCGTAGTTAATTAGCGGAATTAACGACAGGCGGATTAGCCTCGTCAGTTTCCATTTCTGTTCAAAAAATAAAGAGGTTAAAAATTACGAAAACATACAAACAAACAACGAGATTCAATATATCAGCATTTTTGCTTAAGATGTAACAATTTCAGAATAATATGTCAGCTCTTAAGTTACATATTCTAGAACGATATATTGAATAACTTGTGAATATGTATGTAGACACTCCAGTATAATACTTTACATTAATATATACTTCGGTTCATAATGTGATCATATTAGTATAACATGTTACCACATTATGGCGATATTTTTACCATTTTATTTCTAAATGTCAACATTTCAACTTAAAACTTTTGTTAATATGTCATCACTTAAACTCAATATGTTACCATTTAAAATTATACTGTAACAACCAACATGTTTCATACCATTTTCCTTAATTATGTTAGCATTTAAGTGAAATTTATCACCATTACATTTCAATATGTCACCAATTCATTATAATGATTTTTCATAATATGTAATCACTTCAGTTCAAAATGTCATTTGAGTACAAGTTACCACATAAATACAATATTATCAATTCAACATGTTACCATTTTGAGTAAAACATGTAACCATATAAATAAAATATTGTAAAACCAACTCATTTCATACTATTTTACTAAATTATGTTACCATTTCAGTAATATATGACGTTATTCCATTATAATATGTTTCCACTTTGAGATACCTTTAATATCAAATGTCACTATATCACAATAGTTACATAAGTGGTGACATTTCAATGGTTACATATTCTGACTAAAGTGGTGACATTTCATACACAAACTCTCATGTCACCATTTGTATTCATAAATGTCATTATTTTAAGATCATTTCAAATCAAATCAAACATATTGTAAACATGGTTACATATTCTGACTAACATGGTAACATATTAGACGCATACTTCCATGTCGTCATTTGTATCCTTACATGTAACCACATTAAGATTCTTTCTATTCTAAATGAACATACACTGACTAATATGGTAACATACACAGACTAATATGGTAACATTCTGACTAATATATTTAAATTCATTTGTATCCTTACATCATTTGTATAATGCGAAATGGTTACATATACTGACTAATATGGTAACATCCTGACTAATATTTTTACATATTGTAAAGCATTTGTAAAATGGTTACATCTTTAACTAGATGTAAACATTTTATACACATACTTCTATGTCACCATTTGTATTCATATATGTCATTTTTTAAGATTCTTTGAAATAAAATCAAACATATTGCAAAATGGCTACATATTTTGACTGAGTTGGTAACATTTTATACACATACACCAATGTTACCTTTTGTACTCTTACATGTTAGAAGTACTATTTTAATCAAATCAAATCAAAACATATCGAAAAATGGTTACATCCTGACTATTGTGCTACATATTGAAATTCATATTGTAAAATGATTACAAATCCTAACTAAGATGGTAACATGTATACACAAACTCACATTTCACCATTATATTATATGATTTTTTCATAGTATTTGCAGATATGTCACCATTTGTATTAAGCTATGTTACCATTTTATACACATATTATTGTGTCACCTTTTTGCTCACATATATTATAACACCAGACAGACATATGTTACCATATTATTGATGAAATGATACCATTTTAGAACATGTTCTAAAATCATCAAATGTTGTCATCATTCAATGCAATGAAACACCAAATTCAAAAAATAATGTACAAAAAATTGAAATCATGAACAACCCAAAATTAAACATAAAATCTAAAATGCTTGTAAGCCTAAAATGTATTCTATTTAATCAGTTTTAATATGTCACCAGTTAACTTTAATATGGTACCAATACAGATCATTAATTATCGTTCGAGTATAGCAAGTTACTTCAGTAAATATGTTACCATATCCAGTACAATATGTTAACCTAACACATTCAGACATGTTAATCCAACACATTCAGAAGGATTCACAAAAGGATTCAGTGATAAAACCAACTCGAGCAACATGAAATTAGCACCAAAAAAATGTATGCACAAATCATTAACACTATGAACACCAAAAATATCAAAAATCTTAAAACATACCCTAAATTACACAAAATAAATAAGTAATCAGATTTGATAGGGCAAGGACTACTACAACAAGGGAAAACAAAATTGTGATTTTCTTTTATACTGATTTTTCTTTACCTTCACAAAAATAATATCTTCATGTATGAATCTCAATAATTTATAATGTTACAATAAAAATTAAAATATAAGCAACCTTCAACTCACTATCAAATCTTGCAATAGTCTTTTCCATGAATTTCTGTAGATGGAACCAAAGTTTGGGAGAACGAAGATAGAAGAGAAATAATTTTATGAGATGAGATGAAGATGAATTTGTATGGAGATGAAGCGATGAAGAAAATGAAGATGGTTGGGTTTTGGGGTTTTAGAGAGAGAGAGAGTGATTATTGAAGGGAAAGAGAGAGATAGAGACTGAAAGAAGTGAGAATGAGAGAGTGTGAGAGGTAGGTGTACCGTGTACGAAAGATTTGAAAAACTGGGACTGTGTAGTCAACTCATCTATCACTTCCTCTAGCATCTTGCATACCTATAGCAACCTACTATGTACTACCCTATTTTTTTATTTATTACACTATGTAACCCATTTCAGCTACTTCTTTACTATATTGTACTATTTGGTATCAATAGTAACCGTCTTATTAATAAGACGGATACCCTTTGTCTTAAGTAAGACTAATTGGTAAGTAAACAAAAAGGATGTGATATAGAAATAGTATAACAGAGCACAAAGATAATCAATGAAGGGACGTGCTTTTTCACATACGAATTTTACTCTTTCACATACACGTTTTACAATTTTACCCTTGTCAGTTTTTCATTCCCTCCAATTGATTTTTTTTCTCCCTTCCCTTGTCTCCCTTCACCACCAAAACAGCCTCCGCTTAACACCCCCGCTCTGTCAGTCCTGTCACTCCGGCCGACAGTGGCTTCCCTTCTCCGGCAACCGTAGTCAGCCCAGCACCTCCTACCTTCGACCACCACACTCACGTAAGACACAATGGAATAACTACCGGCAAGAGTCTTAAAACACGTTCATATATGAGAAAAATCGTCTCGAAGAATCGCGCAATTCACATGAGACATTATACTATGCATAAAATTAATGACAAGAATACCATCCTTAAACCCATTCGGATGATGTTTAAGATTCATATGCAAGATGAAACCATTTCCATTGCATTTATTGCTACTTTACACGAAATTTAGTGGAATATTAATTGTTTCCATTTCATTTACTGCTATACTTTACGAACTTGATTACTCTGTAGTATGTAGTGTTGTGAGTCATTTCTTTAAGCGTTGGTTGTACGATCATCCATTCAACGGCTTCCACATCAGGTTCGTAAACCCTAATATTTTCAACAAAACATAATGATGATTGCTAATAATAAAATTATCATATTAATTGGAGAATTTTAATCCATTCTTCAAGTTAGAGCAACTAGATTCGATTTTAAGGAAAAAAAGGTAAATGTAAGAGTTAATTAGATTAGATTTAGAAAAAGGGTATGATATAGAAAGTTTATGAAAAAGCGTATATGAAAGAGTAAAATTTGTATGTGAAAAAAGTAATTCCGTTAATGAAATGGCCACAAGAATCCCAGAAATACAATGAATCAAACATTAAACATTAAAAGATCAAAAGTGGGGTCGCAAACAATCTATATACCTAATTTCTTTTGTAAAATGGAATTGGACTGAGAAAATATACTGTACAGTGTACACAAAAACTAAAGCCGATTAGTTACAAACATAAAACGACTATCTCCTCTTATCCCACCAATCTGGGATTTTCAATCTTCGGGTTCTATGAGCATCAAGTGTTAAACCCGGAACCTTATGCCTAATTTGCCGCCATAACATATTGACGCCATCCTCTCGCTTTGGCGGGTACTGAAACTCGTAATGATGGGAGATGTTCTTCAGCTTGTTGTACATGTTAAGCCATTTTTCTTCTGGAACTTTACGAAGCTCCTCCACCATGTAACCTGGTTTTAACGCTTCTTCAGTAGAGAAGAAGATGGAGAAGTTGGAATAGTCAAGCTCGTCCTCAAATGGGAGCTCAATTTGGTCACTAACAATGACGGGCACACAATGGCTCACTATAGCATCAAATAGACGACATGATGAAGGGGTGTCCCCAGCTGGGTCTAGGCAGAACTTTGATGAACGCATGCCCTGTGTCGACTGGTACACCCAGATGCAAACAATCACTTGAGAAAAGGCAATTACAAGTCTATAATAAGTCTCTTAACCCATGGGAAAAGCCAAAGAAAAAAATCTCATCTCTAGATGTTACTGTTAGTCTGTTAGAAGTAGGCAGCAGCTTGTTTGGACTCCATGTACTGTTATCTTATTCGGATAAAAGCTTAATTGGCAGATTAAATGGGATCCAAACAACCAGACAAATGGATTAATTTAGATCGCGTTGAGGTTGGGTCATTATGGATTCGGATCATTTCAGGAGCACTGTTATGGGGACTCGGCTACGAGTTTGTTCAGGTTGTTTCCAGGTCATATGTCGCTTGTCAGGTCAATTGGATCATTTCCACGCCAAAACTGTTAAGGTTTTTGTTCAAATTAGTCATTTTGGGACGGGTCTTCTTTGGGTGTCTTTCCAGCCTTCCAGAGTTCCAGGTCTAGATATCAGCAATGAATTGAGAGACAAGTGGAATAACCTTTCTCCATTTACCACTCACTGTTTCAGCAGGGATATATTCACAGCTCTAGGGTTTCTAGAAATAGTAAGAAGATTACTACAGAAGAACTAGACGTAATTAGCTATATAGCATCCATGTAAAGTTTACATCAATGAGAATTCACATACAGAAGAACATTTGCCACATACCAATTTGATGCTTTCCTCGGATGCAACGCTCCGTTCATAATGTACATCTTCATAATCAACAAGGATCTTTGCCAATCTAGCACGAACAACACCTTCCTGAAAATAGCAAATTTATTGATAATTTTCAACCAAAAGAACATGGAAATTTTTTAGGCAGGGAGGGAGGGTAAACGATCCCATATAGTCGAGATTTGGACAGTGCAGGACCGCAAAGATGGTAAGGCAAGGATGGGGAAAATTGACCTACACACAAACTTACATCTTTTCTCACGGTCCTTCCACGGAAAAACAAAAGAGTGGTGCGAGATTTAAAGGGATCTGGTGCATCATCATCTGTATATGAATCTACAACATGAACATATGGGGCAACAATATCTTTCTTGAGGTTTGACATGCTCTTCGAGTAACGGCCGAAATCTGCCACAATGAGGATTGATGCATTGACCTGCTCGCGCAAAAACCTGAAAGCATTTGGGTGATGCATAGGGATGACGTGGTCTCGACCTCCAGACCTTTGCCAGTATTTGGACTTCCTCAGAAAGTTCAGTATATCAACCTGAATCATGGATGAAATATAAACAGTTTGTAATTACTGTCAAGGTTTCCAACATTCATATTCATCTCAAACTTTCCAACATTCATATTCATCAACAAATATAAAAATGTGATCTACATTTTACACTTAAGATGCATTTTACTGTTTTCTATCAAGTCAAGTGCATTAGAGTGGGTAATGGATAGCATAAATCTCAGCCTTACACTTTGAGATGTATACAGCACCATCATTTATAAAACTCGCCCACCATTTTAAACGGTCAATGACCTCTCTTTTAGCACTCTTGAATTGAGGGAAATGAGTCAAATGGGTAGCTAGTGTGTGACAGAAAATGCGTTAGTGAGAGTCCATAGTGAACTAGAGAGTGTGAAAGAAAATCTCAAAAGTATAATCAAATATTTATTACCCATTAAATAGTTTGATACTTATACAATTTCTTCATGAATATCTCCTTTGGCTTGATTCATGGACAAACAGTTGACAACAACAGAGCTGTAAAACATTTCTGCACCTTTCAAGAGCTATAATGGCATTTAAAGGTGAATCCGATCAGAGAAGTTTGTTAAGTTCATACATGCATTTAAACTCATCCAAAACCAAACTTATTTCAACTACTCATAGTCGGGATCTACTATAATCTCACATTTGAGGCAAACTGTGGAACATAAGTCCAAACCCACACTTGATGGCTAGAAATAAACACCAGTGATCAGATTATGCATGGAAAAGATAGTGCATTGTGTAGCTCAACAGTTACGTCAAAGACACGTAATTTTGTTCCAAAAGCTTAAACCCACTTTAGAAAGTGGGGGTGGTGTGTTTTGAACCCGTGACCTCTTTGTCACACTGGCTGTGATACAATGTCAAGAAATCATCTCAACCAAAAGCTTAAGCTAATGATTGGAGTCTCATGATCGATTTTATATTCTAACACAATCTAGCGGTCGACTCTCACAACCACGATCAGTATATATGTGTTGGAAAACGTTTTAGGCATCCACACACCACAATGGAGTTAATTACCCAACAAGGACCTTGAACTTCGGTAGAATTTGTCTAATTCGACAAGAAATGTTTAGAATTATGCCTTGAATCGGTTTGTCCCCTTTCAGTTAACTGTCATAAGAGATGACGTTATATTCAGAAATCTGTAATCCTCGCGATTAATAAAACATTCCTTATTGACGTAACTAGTGAACCACACAAATCTACGTGTTATTCATTTGCATTCTTTAATTCCGAAGCTTGCCAAAGTAGACAAGAATGAGCAGAAACAAAATGTACCTGAAGTTGTTTATCACGCTCAGTAACAGGATCAGTCATATTATGACCATAAACATTAAAACTCAAAGACGAAAAAAAGGGTACAAAGAACACATGAGCAATCTCCGGATCATAAACCCTAATTGCTTCCATCATCTTCAATTCATCCCCCTTTTTACTCTCATTATAATTATTATTATTATTATAAAGCAAGGAAGCCATCATCCAGTACTCAACACTATGCTGCTTCCTCAACCCGGAGCTCCGCGGCCATGGCGGAAGATTCTCCTCCGTCACCGGAGATTCATCGGAATCTCCACGACGGAGCATCCCGACGTTGAATCTCCGGGGAATATCGTACATGTACACCCTCAAAGGGGACAGACTCCGGCAAGGTGGGACCCAATTGGAGGGGTGAGATTGAAGGAAAGGGGAGAAATGTGATCGGAAATCGACGGTGCCGATCATGAACAAGTAGGAGATTGTTAGAATTGTGATGAATATGAAGGTGATGAATGATGCTTTACCGTATACTTCATTTTTGTTACTACACAAGCTCATGATTTTGGATTGTTGGAATCAAATCTCAGATTTTGATGAGATGGGTGTTCATAATTTGATGGGTTTTCAAGATTAAGTGTGAGTAGTGGTGGAATTGGTGAGGTGTGTGATACAGATTTGAGCTCTCTCTTGATTTTTAATCGGAGTGAAATGAGCAAAACACTCAAGAGGGATGTTCGTACTTTAAGTGGGGAAATTCATGGCTCCTCTCCGACCGGGTAAAATTGACCCGACTTCATAATAATGATTCGAGATTCGAAAGTGGCTTGAGATTACTTGACCCCGGTTATGAATTGAAACCCAAGTTGACCTGACCTAGACCATATCCGAAGTTTGAGTCACTCAATGAAGACCCGACCCCGGCTCAAAACCACCTGAATCCAGTATTGACCGGATCCAAAACTATCCGAAGTGATCCGAGCTGGACGAAATTACAAGTACTAAATAAGATTGATATTATATACATGGAAATAAAGGTTTAACTTGTTGCGATGCTCCATAATAAATAACTAATCTAATGCGGGAGCATTGGAGGACGATGAAAAATGAAGTTTTAATTAGTCGAAATGCGACTTAACTTGTCGAAGGCTTCGAGCTTGGTTCGAATATTGTAACATGGCAGCGACGAGAAAGATCTGGGGACACGGTTTCCAAACTATGTAGAAGTTTTAGCTAACTTCCTAGGTCAAGTCTATTTTATTTTCAAATAAAAATAGGAAAGCTTGCTAATTTCTTAATTTCAGTTGTTATTTTATTATTCTAGTTGTTATTTCCTAACTAGTTAAGGGAAATAGTTTAATATTCTATTAGAAATAGAAATTGATTGTAGTTGTATAAATATGACCTCATTAGCTGTGTATGCTACTTGTTATTTACACAAGTAATAAGAATTACTTTTCATTTGTGAACAACTTTAATTAGACTTGCGAGTTTAGTTAATGATTCAACCTTGCGAGACTGAGTTGAGTGTTGTGAGTTCCTTTCCTTGCGAGGTTAAGAACAAGATTCACAAGTCTATCCTAGTGCTACGTTCCAAGATCTCACAACAATTTAAACAGTTTAAATTCCGCTGCTACTTTTACCCAAAATCGTCTTAAATTCGACCTAGTTCCACATCATAATCCATTACCTTTAAAGGAGACTTTCGCGTATCTATGAATTCCAAATTAGCTCGTGGTAAAACATTTTAATAGACTTGTGCATAGAAGTGACAAATGAGTCAATCGGGTCGGGTTTGGGTCAAGTCTGATTGGGTCGGGTCATTTCGTTACTATAGATACCGTGTAACACCCACGAAATTCACGTCTTAGAATTTATAACTTAATTAACAATTTTATTATTTTATTTATATTTTAAATCTATTTTTATAAAATTGTTGCTTTACTTGTATGATAATAATAATGTTAATAATAATGACCGTCTTGAGTATGTTGTAGGCTTTAAGTCGTGTTTTTAGTGATAATCGACTCAACTAGTGTTGTTGGAGCTAGTATTGCCTATGGGTCTGTTCTCTCCATAAAACCCTCACATAACCCTCACAACTTCATCTCCTTCGCCAAAAATTCTGAAATTCCCCTCTTAACAAACACCATTAACACTCTTAATCTAACAAAACCTAGATTCATCATATCTCATTTAATTCTTCGCCAATCGGAACCATTTTTGCATCATTCTTATTCTTGTCTCTCCCTCCTCCTTTCTATGTAAGAAAGACGCCATCTTTCTCTAGATTTCTACAAATCCGTCTTTTTAGGGTTAAGGTTTTTCACTCTTTTCCCTGGGGCTTGCGTTGGGGAACAAGCTTGGATGACCGGGGCATGGCTAGTTGACGATTTGGAGTGCTAAATGAGATAACGTAGACGAGTTACTCGATATTACTTTGTTTGTTCCTCTATGTGTTCTAAAGTATGATTTCATGTTATAGATTGGATCTTTGCTGGTTCTTGTCTTGAAATTATGCATTTTGGATGTTGAATAATTAATTTGTGGTTCATTGTTTGTGGTTTTGTTGAATGTTGATATTATGTTGCTAGCCTACCCTTTTCATGTTAAATTTATAAGTTTGAAGTCATTATCAAATGTTGAATTATATCCCTTAATGTGAATCCTAAAAATGTGATAGTGTACATGTGGGTTTTGGATGTGCATATGGCATAACTTGTGTAGTAACAAAAAGGGGGATTTTGGGGGAGCCATGGTTGAGTCTCGTGCAAAGAAGGGTTGTGACATAACTTGTCTCGGCCTCATCACGGTTGTGACATACCTGTCACGCTCGTGACATAGTAGACACAACAATCACCTGCTTTCGTCACGGTTGTGACATACCTGTCACGCTCGTGACAACTCGCAGTTTTTCTGCACTGACCTTTTTTCGTAGATGGTCATATTTCCCTCGTTTCTTACCTATTTTGGGTGTGTGACCTATCGTTGGAACCGTAACAGGATAAGATATCACCTCCAATTAGAGTTAATGCATTATCATGTCCATAACTCAATTTATGACCGTTTAATGTTGACCATTGCTTTAGATGGTTTCCAAACATGATGCCTTGGAATGAGACTTATGTTTTATTGTGGAATATACTTTTTAAACTTGGTCTAATGCTTATGTATCATGTATTGACTCATATTTATCAATGTTACATTCATCATATGCCTCATTCACATGTTTGATGTCAGTTATTTGGATGTCTTGACTCTTGAGTCATGAAAATCTCGAATAGTCGATTGAGTCGTGTTTGTTGGTTGATATTGAACTCTCATTCCTTGTTTGTACCCTTATGCTTGTTGGACTTCATGTCAAAGTCATAGGGGTACATTCTCTTGTGCTTGTGCATATATTAGTGGGAATATGACGACGTTGTTCGGAGGCGAACGCGTAGCGTTTATCGACCCAGCCGTCAAATAATGTTGTATTCTTGCGAGGTGGTGTCATTGCATGTAGCGTACTTGCTTGATATTTGCTTGATTTCTCATCTCCATTGGCCGCCCTGCCGGAGTATGAGTACTTGTTATTGTTGACAACTTTTCTCGTCCGCCGTACTGTCGAGATTGGTATGCTCATTCTATGTCCGCCTCTGCCGTTGGCCGCCCTGCCGGATTTGGGGTACTCGGCTTCCGTTCTGTTGGTCGAGTCTTGGTTTGTGCATGCCTAGCCACATGTCGAATTGGGTAAACGCCTTGTCCCAAGAGTCTGATCATATTTAGACTTGGACCGTATTATTATCGTAGTCCTACCGGGAGGATTAGAGTCTAAACTCGTCTTGTCTTGCAATGTGCAAATGCTAGTGCATTTCATTTACCGTGAGATTATGTTTGATTCACATGATGGTTGTCTTATTATCTTGTGTGTCATGTCTCCAATCTCTTCGATTATATGGTTGTTAGCGATAAGATGCAAGCCGTTAATAGCGATGTAGTTGCCAAGATGAGTCTTCCCTAGTCTTGCATGTATGATGGACAGGTTGTTAACGATTCTCACATGCTTATATGGTTATCATGTAATGTTATAGTTAGAATTCACATGACACTTATATATATATATATATATATATATATATATAGAGCAAAGATCAATTGAGTCCACCCCATTCCCTAGAGTCCTTGAGTCCTCTTTAGAGCCATTGGATATTGAGAGATGGAAGGCTGAGATTGATACTCCTAAAGGGTGATTAATATCACTCCCTCTCTACTTTCACTAATTAATCACTAATCCACCATAATTTAATATATATAGTTTTCCACACAATTACTTCTCTCTCCTCCCACATAATATCATTTCCACTCATTCAAACTTCTCTCTAAAAAAACCACTCTCCATTTTCTCTCATTTTTTCCCTCACCACCACCAAATTAAAAGAACCCAACAAAACAACCTTCCAATTTAAACACCAAATAAACACCACCATCGCCTCTCCGACTATGCTACCTCCCTCCTCCCTGCCACCACTCCGTCTCCGCTACCTCCCTCCTCCCGACTCCCTGCCACCACTGCTACCTCCACCCCGACGCTCCACCTTATGCCGCCTCTTCTCCTTCGTCTCTCCTCCGCCTTCCTCCCTCCCGACCGCCTCCTTCTTCTCCTTTCTCTTTTTTTTTCGGATCTAAAAACAGTAAAAAAAACTCCCCACTTTCTCTTTTTTTTTTTCCGGTTTAGATCTGCTATTTAAGGGTCTTTTTGTGGTCGTGTGGTGGTCGACGGAAGGTGGGGCTGTGGTGGTGCGGCCGTGTCTTTTTTTTTTTTTCTTTCTTTTAGATCTAGTTATTGTTGATTTATTTTTTTTTATTTTTTTTTTTAATATCTGTTTATTGTGTTTATTTTTTTGTTTTTCTTATTTGTTTTCAAATCTGAAAAAATGTGTCAAATGTGAATGACGTCGATTAAAGTAACAAATATTCTCTATTAAAGTCACACAGATTGTGTATTAAAATACCACCAAGTCTCTATTAAAATTACATGCCTTATTTTTTAAAGTCACATATATCGTCTATTAAAGTAACACTCATTATCCTTTAAAGTAAACACTAATGACCTTAAAAGTTACAATGTTGCCAGATCTGTTTTTTTTTCTCAGATCTGAAAAAGTGTCGATTGAAGTAACACAATTCTCTATTAAAGTTACACATCTTCTTTATTGAAGTCACATATATTATCTATCAAAGTTACACAAATTCTTCATTAAAGTTACACATTTATTTATTAAAGTCGCATTGTGGGTGTGAGATACACATTAATGTGCTTTTTTTTAGATCTTGTTTTTTGTGTTTTTTTTTCTAAATCTGAAAAAGTGTGTCAAATTTAAATGACTTCGGTTAAAGTAACACTAATTCCCTACTAAAGTTACACACTTTGGTTAAAGTAACACATATCTTCTATTAAAGTAACACACATTATTTATTAAAGTAACACAAAATGACCTTAAAAGTTACACTTGTTGATGTCAGATCTGTTTATTTTTTTAGTTTTTACTTTTGTTTTCAAATTTTTTTCTAGATCTACCTTTCTTTTTTCATAGTTTTTACAACAGTTACACTCATAAAGGATTACAGTTACACTCATAGAGGATTACAGTTACACTCATAGAGGACTACAGTTACACTCATAAAGGACTACAGTTACACTCATAGAGAACTACGGTGACACTCATAGAGGACTAAAGTGACACTCATAGATTTGTAGTAAATTACATAAATTCAACATGTAATAAAATTCAAAAAATTCCACTCAAAATGACCTAAAATTACTAAAGTTACATTCGTAAAATATTAGAGTTACACTCGTAAATCATCAAAATTACACTTGTAAAATGTTAAAATTATATAAATTAAGATTTTTATGTACAAAACCGTCTTAAAAAAATTAAAGTTACACTCCTAAAATGTTAGAATTACACTCGTAAAATGTAAAATTTTTTATAAATTTAAATTTATAAGTAATAAACCGTCTTAAAAAAAATATTAAAGTTACACTCGAAAATCATCCAAGTTACACTCGTAAAATGTCAAAATTATATAAATTCAAATTTTTATACAAAACCGTCTAAAAAATATTAAAGTTACACTCGAAAATCAGCAAAGTTACACTCGTAGAATGTTAAAAGCATATATATTCAAATTAGTATATCAAACCCGTCTTCAAAATTTAAAGTTACGCTCGAAAATATTAGAGTTACACTCGAAAAGCATCAAAGTTACACTCGTAAGGTGTTAAAATTGTTTAAATTCAAATTTTTGTATACAAACCGCCTTAAAAACTTAAAGTTACACTCTAAAACATTAGAGTTACACTCGCAAGAATCAAAGTTACACTCACAAATCTCAGCAGCTCAAAAGTGCTTAAAAGTGTTTAAAAAGTGATTAATTTAAAGTAGAGAGAGAAAGTTAATTAATTAGTGCATAGGTAATTAATTAGTGATAAGTGTATTTTTTAATCTCCCAAATCTCAGCCATCCATCTCCCTCATCCAATGGCTAGGATGAGGACTCAAGGACTCTAAGAATATGGTGGACTCAATTGAACTAAGCTCTATATATATATATATATATATATATATATATATATATATATATAGGTTCTTATGAGTCCACCATTTTTTGTGAGTCCATGAGTCCTCATCTTAGCCATTGGATGAGAGAGATGGATGGATGAGATTGTAGAGACAAAAACACACTTAACACTAATCATTTACCTATGCACTAATTAATTAACTTTCTCTCTCTAGGCTTTAGTTAATCACTTTTGAGCACTTTTAAATTTCTGAGATTTGTGAGTGTAACTTCAGCCCATATTTGTGTAACTTCAAACTAAAATGTGATTTCGACTATATAAATTTGAATTTATGAAACTTCAAGACAAGTTTATGTGATTTTAGACTTTTTATGAGTGTAACTTTATTCATTACGAATGTCACTTCAACCATTATTTATGTAACTTAAAACTAAAATGTGATTTCGACTACATAAATTTGAATTTATGAAATTTCAAGACAAGTTTATGTGATTTTAGCCTTTTTATAAGTGTAACTTCAGTCACTACGAGTGTAACTTCAACCATTATTTGTGTAACTTCAAGCTAAAATGTGATTTCGACTAAATAAATTTGAATTTATGTAACTTTAAGAAAATTTTATGTGATTTTAGCCTTTTCTGATTGTAACTTCAACCATTATTTGTGTTACTTCAAGCTAAAATATGATTTCGACGGTACAAATTTGAATTTTTGTGACTTTAGACAATTTATATGATTTGAACCTTTTTATGAGTGTAACTCCAGTCTTTACAAGTGTAACTTCAAACCGTATTTGTGTAACTTTAATTTTAAGACATATGTATGTAACTTTAAAACATGTTTAGGTAACTTTAGCCATTTGAAAATTTAAATTTAAATTGATTTAACTTTAAGGCATATTTTGGTAACTTTAGTCCTTACTAATATAACTTCAGTTCTTAATTGTACAACTTCAAGCATAACTTCAATCTCTTAATAGTATCACTTCAGTATCTTAATAGTATAACTTCAGTCCCTAAAAGTGTAACTTCAGTCCTTAAAAGTGTAACTTTAATTTTTAATAATCTAATTTTAAGACATGTTATCTTTAGTCATTATTAGTGTAACTTCAGTCTAAAAACACCATCAATCATACTAAAATCAAAACATAATAGTGTAACTTAAGCAAAATCATACTGTGTAACTTAAAACATATAAAATATAAATGTGAAATGTATAACTTAAGCAAAAACATATAAATGTGTAACTTAAGCAAAGTGTAACTTCAGTCATTATATGAGTAACTTCAGTTACTAAAAGTGAAACTTCAGTCATTATATGTGAAACTTCAGTAAAACAACACCAATAAGCACAAAAAAAACTTGTGGTTTTTAGATCTGAAAAAGTAATGTGTAACATAAAAATAAAAACGAGATCTAAAAAATAAAAACATGTATTCAGGAAAAAAAACTTCAGTGAAAAAAATGTGTAACTTCAGTGAAAAAATGTGTAACTTCAGTGAAAAAAGTGTGTAACTTCAGTCATTTATAACTTCAGTTAATAAAAGTGTAACTTCAGTCATTTTATGTGAAACTACAGTAAAAAAAATGTGTAACTTCAGTCATTTGTAACTTCAGTTAATAAAAGTGTAACTTCAGTCATTTTATGTGAAACTTTAGTCATTTTATGTGAAATTTCAGTAAAACAACACTACTAACCACAAAAAAAGTAACAAACATAAAAAATTTGAAATATAAAAACGAGATCTAACAAAATAAAAACATAGATTCAAAAAAAAAAAAAGGGTGGTGAAGAGACGACATGAAAGAAGAGATAAGAAAAAAAAGAAAAAAAACAAGATCTAAAAAGAATGGTGCATATCTGAAAAAAGAAAAAAAGAAAAGAGAAAAGAAGAAGAAGAAGAAGAGACGAGGCGGTAGGAAAGGGCGGCGAGAAGGAGGCACGGCGAGGAACATGTGCGGTGGAGACGAAGCGGAAAGAAGAAGATTTGAAAAAAAAAAAAAAAAAATTTTTTTTTTTGGCCGGCGGCCGATGGTGGCCGGAGGTGGGAGATGAAAGAAGGTGATGAATGTTTATGAAATTTTTGGGTTTTTGAATTTTTTGGGTTTTGAATTGTTTGGGTTTTGATTTTTTTGGGTTTTGATTTTTTTGGGTTTTAGAGAGAGATGGAGAAATGAAATTATGTGGGATGAGAGAGAAGTAGTTGAGTGAAAAGTCTTATATATTGAATTAAGATGGGATTAGTGGTTAATTAATAAAGATGAGAGAGAGTGAAAAATTAGCCCACTAATCCATTTTTGAGAGCTTTAATCTCAGCCATTCATCTCCAAGATCCAAGGGCCTATAAAAGGACATATGGACTCACCTTTCCTAAGAGGACTTACATGATCGTTTCTCTCTATATATATATTATATATATAATTGGGTTCTTGTGAGTCTAGTGTCTTAAGGTGAGTTGATGCTCACAAATCAGGACCATTTGATGAGAAGATCTAACGGCTGAGTATGGCACGATTTAGTAAGGGCAAAAAAGTAACTCCAGCGGATAATTACAACTCTTTTCTCCTATTTTCACGTGGGTAACAAACATTTCTTTCTCTCTCATGAATTATTACTTATTTTTTCTCGCCAGCCTCCACGATCCCGTCAAGCACCATGGTCCTTCAGTACCACCTTGAACGAACACCAAGTCAGCCACCGTATTGCCATACCTCATTTATTCGACACCATCTCAATCAATCAATCATCCCCTACTGTGACGTTTAATCATGTCGACGTCGTGTCGAACACCAGACATCGTCGTCGATGAGCACCTAATCTATTAGCTAAAATCAGAAGGTTCAGTTGCAGAAGGTTCAGTTGCAGAAGGTTTGATTGTTAGTTTCGTCATGGCAAAGATATTAGCTAATTAGTAATATTGTAATAAAAACGCAGCACTTCATTACAGTGAAACACAGCAACCCGAATTTCCGTATCTTTATTACAACACCTGAAATCGCACTTACTTGAGATCGAGTTTGATGGACTGCTCCGGCGATAGATGTGCGACCCATAGTTAGCGAAGGTGGCTGCTTGAGAAGGGTGCGAATTAGTCTCGACAGTGGGTGTGTGTTTGTCGTAACGAAGCACAACAGTGGAGGTCAGTTACGAGTCTGATGGCTTAATACGTAGTGCAGCTATGGTGTGAGTTGTGATAAATGGAGGAATAATATGCACGGCTTTTAATGTACACTAATGCAATTTGATGATTCAGTTATATGGCTTAATACGGAGTCTAGTTAGTGATAAATGGAGGAATAATATGCACGGCTTTGGTTGTACACTAATTCAATTTCATGATTCAATTATATTACTCTGAAAGTTTTATTCAAATCTTGATTTTATAACACTCCTGGCTTGTGTATTTGTGTTGTCACTAGAAGAGAAATAAGTAAAGGGTGCAAATTGACTACAATTTCCGCATTAATTGAAAAAAATAGAGAACTAAGATCGGTAATATTATAGTAACATGAGAATAACATAAAGTAATAATGGAATAACAAAGAGTAATACTGGTATAACATAGGGTAACATTTGAATAACAAAGAGAAACAATAGAGTGATAATGGAATAACACAGGGTAATAATTGAATAACATATTAACGAAGCAATAACACTAGAGTAACACAGAATAACAATAGAATAACAATTCAATAACACAGAGTAACATTGGAATAACACTAGAGTAACACAGAATAACATTGGAATAACAATTGAGTAACACAGAGTAACATTTGAATAACACTATAGTAGCAATAGAGCAACACAATGTAACAATGGAATAACACTGGAGTAGCAATAGAGTAACAATAGAGTAATACTAGAATAACACAGAGTAACAATGGAATAACACTAGTGTAACAATATAGTAAAAATGGAATAACACAAGGAATCATTGGAATAACACGTAGTAATAATAAAGTAACAGTGAAATAACACATGATAACAACAGAGTAACAATAGGATAACAGTGAAATAACACAAGAGCTTCTTTCGACGTTTAGAAATTACGTAATATAAGAGTAACAAAAGAGTAATACATGAGTAACACTAATTAATACTCCCTCCCAATCACTATATTGTTCCTTATTTTTTTTTCATGCTAGTCGGGTTTTGTTCCCTCTTTCCTTATTTGCTAAGTGTTGTGTGGTTAAAATTTAATTATAGGTGGAGTAGTTTGTTTTGTGTGGTACAAATTCATTTTCTTAATTCTTGTGTAAAAAAGAAAAGGGAACACTATAGTGACTTGGAGGGAGTATAAGGAAACAATAACAGAGTAATAATAGCGAACAACCCAAGGTAACAATGGAGTAACAAAGAACAATCCAAGTTACAGTGAATTAACAATGATATATCCAGGGTAATTAGAAAAACGATGCAATAACAATAAATAACAATAGAATGACACGTGGTAACAATAAAGTATAAATGAAATAACACATGATAACAATAGAGTAATAACGGACTAAAACACAGTACAGTAAAATAATACAATATAACAATAGAGTTACAATGAGATAATGGTTATATTAGAGTAACAAAAGAATAATAATGTGTTAGACGTATTATGTGTTATTCTTGTGTTGCTCTAGTGTTATTCTTATGCTAGTGAGCTAATAAACTGATCGCATAATTGTTATTATGTGTTACTCTAGTGTTACGTTTAATCTAGTGAACTAATAAATTGATCACACATTTGTTATTCGTGTTATTCTTGTGTTACTTTTGTGTTATTTAGTATTACTCTTGCGTTACTTTTGTGTTATTCTTGCGTTACCCTACTATTATTCTTGTGTTACTCTTGTATTATTCTGTGTTACTCTTGTGTTATTCTTATGTTGCTCTTACGTTACTCTATTGTTACTCTGTGTTACTCTTGTTATTTTGTGTTATTGTTATGTTATTCTGTATTATATTATGTGTTACTCTTGTGTTATTCTTATGTTACTCCATTGTTACTTTTGTTATTTTGTGTTATTGTAATGTTATTCTGTATTATATTTTATGTTATTCTGTGTTACTCTTGTATTAATCTTATGTTATTTATGTGTTACTCTATTGTTATTCCGTATTTTATTATGTGTTATTCTTGCATTACTCTATTGGTAGGTTACCCTTGTTATTCAGTGACTAAACCTAAAGAAATCCATCCAATAAAAAGTTTATCAAAAACTAATAAATGTCGAACAATGGTTTGCAAATCACATTGCAATGGGAGCTTGAAACACACGGTATTAAATTTGAGACAACCTGCAATCCAACCATTTAACATGCCTAATTTCTTACTGTGACATATCCCAACAAAAACAAAATCAGTGTCAGCTACTATTTCCTGGGCTTCATTGCTTTTGGTGGTTTCTACTATTCTTGACCAAACATCAATCAAACATATCGTCATCATGGTCATCGTTATTCTCTAATATTAACGTATGGACGAAACCAAGAAAGTTGGTGTGGTCTCCACCAACGCCCGCCGTAATTAGCTGGGAATTCACCATCAACGAGAATAACCACCGTCACTTGGCGGTTGCCATCGCGCGTTACCAACAGCAGATCCGAACTGAACGCCACACATTCCCATTATAACCACCCGAGAAAATTGAAGAATTGATGTTAGAATTTGTGAAATCCAGAAAATATGAATACTACAGTGATTTTTTTATGCGAAACTCAGGGAGTTTTTTCGTTTATTTAAAAAAAATGGTTTTTTTCCATACAAATTTGGGTTTTTACTTATGAGTTTAGTTTTTAGATTGGATGAAGATATAATTCTAATGGGCTTGGTCGCTTCGAAGTCATGTTTTGACGCTGGTTTGATTGGGTTTTAATTCAATCTCACCCATCCATTCTTCTAATTCAATGATTGAGATTTGTGAGTACCAACTCACCGTAGGAACTAAACTCACGATATCCCGCCTCTCTCTCTCTCTCTCTATATATATATATATATATAGAATGTTGTTTAACGTTTTTAACAAATAAAATGCAAAATTTTAATAGTTATTGTGCTTTAATTTTTGTATAATCCTACATTTTTTAATTTTTTTTAAAAATAATGATGATGATGTGGCATGGTCTAAAGATATAGAAAAACTGAATCGTGAAAGATAATGCTTAGTCTAGCCTTTTTATATTTTATATATATAAATTTTCCAACTTTTTTTTTAAAAATAATTTCTTACAATAAAACCTTAAAATTAAATTTTTAGTATTTAGTTTTAAGTTTACTTGTTGCTTAACTTTTGTTGGACCTATTTTATAGTTTTGATAATGACATGTGCTTACTTGATAATGTGCTTTACTTGATAAATCATATGCGTGTAATTGTGTGCTTTAGTCTTATTATAGCTAGCAACAATTATGAGAAGAAAGATCAAAGTTATAAGAACTTCAGGCATAACTTTGACAAAGTCTGTGACACAAAGTTATAACAACTTCAGGAATAACTTTGGAAGTTTACATGAAAGTTTTAGCTACCCAGTCATAACTTTAAAGAAAATCGCTTCAAGCAAGATCTACCTCAAATAACACAAGACTCAAGATGAAGGGTATTTGTGATCAAGATGAAGAGATGATCCGTATACTGAAAATCTTTGTGAAGATTAGATAGTATTGGTCGTCATTCGGTAACTATTCCATTCGAGAGATTTTAAGTTCAAAGTTATAGTTTTAGCCTATAACTTTGGATGATAAATGTTGATGCATGATTTTGGAAATAAAATGTTTTAAACGTTTTCAAAAGTGAAAGAGTATTTTTATATTTATCAAAAGTTTTAATAGAGAATATATTATGAGATTCTATTGGTTAGTAATACAACTTATGGATTGTCATGCTACCTAGGGTTTCTAATATATTTTATCTCAATTTGTTGTTAACCTAATAAGCCCACCTAGGGTTTGAGCCACATAGGGTTTCGTGTAAATCAAGGGATTGTGCCACCTAGGGTTGCGTGCCTCCTAGGGTTTCGTGTAGCTAGGGGATTTTGGCCTATCTAGGTTGTTTCCTTGTTTACCTTAATCTAGGATTCTATTATATCTTTACAACAATATTTTGAGATATTAAAGATAAATATATTTCTATAAGATAAACCAAATAATATTTTGAGATAAAGATATTTCTAAAAGATAAAGTAAATATTATTTTAAGATATTAAAGATAAATATCTTTCTTAAATATTAAGCTAGGGTTTTAGATCTACTATGCTTCTATTACTATAAATACTCTTTCACATCTCAAGCTTGGTACACACGAAATACATAAGAACAACACGGCACACATACTACTTGAGAGTATTTTTCAAAATCGTTTTAAAGCAAACCTTTGAGCAAAATATTTATTATTTTTAGTGTTTATTTTCAAAAGAGTTGTGCATCAATTATTATCAATCGCTTGCGTGAAATACGTTATTGGATAATAGTACATCATTATAATCTTACAATTCTTTAACGGGAATCTGTGTGAGTTATATTGTACTTTCTTATTAACGTAAGATAGTATAGAGTATTTAGCGATACTCACCTTGAGTTATAATCATAGTGTTGATTATACGAGTGGGTTGATAATTTTTGTAATCCGTAGAAAGGTAATAAGAATTATTAATCGAGAATAGTGGACGTAGGTATCAACGTGTGAAACTGAACCACTTCAAAAATCCGTGTGCCTCTCTCTACTCTCTTTACTTTTCGTTATTTCGTTACTTACGTATACTTTGATTAATTAATTAGTTGATTTTAATTCATAAGATCAGATAATTAATTACATATCATATAAATCGAAAAAGTGGGGCTAGTTTTTAATACTCAATTCACCCCCCCCTCTTTCGTATTCGATCAATAGACTCTACAACTTTGTTAACAAATAAAAAATAAAATTTTAATAATTATTGTGCTTTAATTTGTGTTTAATTCTATAAATTTTTTAACCTTTTTTTTTTAAAATAATGATGATGATATGCAATGCTCTAAGACCATGTTTATCAATAACTCTACTTCACCATGGTCTAGCTTTTATATATTAATTTTTTATCTTTCACCTATTTTATTAAACCCACCCTAACTTCTCTACTTTTATCAACAACTATCTTTCACCCAATTTAAAAACTAATAAAAGAGTGACAAGTGGCGTGAGGAGAGAGACAAATAAATGCACACAACCACACACTTCCACATGCCTGAATTTTTTCTTTAATAAATAACCAACTACTAATAAGCATATGACATGTGTCTTATTTTTAACAAGGGTGAAGAGTTTTCCACCCAGGTTCTCTGCACACCCAAGAGTAGAGAAGGTCCAACCAAGGTTTGCATTTTTAATATTTGTTTATCTTTCACCCTTTCTTTCACCCAATGTCAAACCCATTGATAAAGGTGGTCTAAGGGTATAGAAAAGATGAATGGTGAAAGGTTATGCTTAGTCTAACCTTTTTATATTATGTATAGATTATATATAGATATGATGGTGATAAAGTAGTTATCAAATCTCCCCGCACTTAACCTATACTTGTCCTCGAGTAAGCTAAAACATAACTGTAATGCATGAAAAATGAGACCCATAATTCTAAAAGCGAGTGCACAACATAAGCGTCACTTAATTATTATACTACTATTATCCGAATGAATATTAATTAGCGCACTCAACGCTATTTCAACTCACGTAGGTATGCTTATGAGGGAAAAGCACAATTCGCAAGGCAAGTGAGGTCTTGCACAAAAATGAATGAACCAAACAATTAAGCAATTGATCATTCAATGACCGATTCACAAAGGTACAAAATGGCTACCTTCCTCATATAGGTAGCCGAGGCCAAAGCCAACAAGTAAGTGGTTTTATTCATTCGATTATTCCTCAAGTAGTAGTCAAATATCTAATTAAGAAATTCCGTTAAAAATTTAGGAAAACTATGCTTACGAATTTATGAAATCGATTAGGTTCCCGCGCTACCGTTCAAAAACAGTAAAGCATGGGTGAAAGATTGTGGAATAGGACTCCCATGAGTTATGATCCAAAAGTGGTGGCGTGGTCGACCTCTTATTATCAATGTTAAGAGGTAAGGGTTTACCCATTTTGGTAACTTATTTGATGTTTGGGTTGGGAAATATTTTTGGGTTTTTGATGTTTTGTCCCATTTATTTGATTTTTTTTTGTGTTTTTTGGTTTTCGGTAGTGCTTGTTTGGAATTACAATTCAAGACAACATAGTTTTGTGAAAGCTTCAAGGTTATTTGGTCCACCGCTATATAAGTGCTCGTATGGGGGTACAAGAATAACGATGGACACCCCCACTTCTAAAGGCTCAACCGTTTTCCCACCTCACGAAATCTTTCAATTTGAGCACAACGTGTCAAGTTGGATGGCCGGGAGGTGACATGAATCCTTTAAGAGAATGAGGGCGTATAAGATCTTCAACTCAAATGCATATATAAATTTGATAATCAAAATGAAGCATCACTATTTTCGAAATGTTTAAGCTTAAAATGTTCTCATTGGTCGCCTTCGTCCAACCACCACTCAAGAATGTTTGACAACACGGGTTGAAATGGAATGAAAAACATGCAAAACTCGATTTACTTTGACCTAGGCCGTTTAGAAGCCTTATAATGGCCCATGTATATGTAAGCATTGTTTTTGAGTGAAGTTTAACTAAATTTCAAAGTTAGAGGAATGACTACTATTATTCGGAATGTTCAAAATCATTAAGCCACTTAGCCGGATTTTTTGTATTTTTTTGGAACCCATTTTTAGATGAAACTAAATTACATTTATGCAATTATATATATAAGAAGTTATCATGAATGCAAACTAAGTACGATAATGCAACAACTAAAGATGCAAATGAACTAAACAATGCAACTCTTAATCTACAACACATCATTGCACAACCACCAAATCCTTCAATCATCATCAACAAGTCAAAAATTTCCCAAATTCTCATGTGATAGAACAAGAGCAGAAAGGATGAAGGTTGGAAAGATCATACCATAGCTAGGCTTAAAAACCTCCATTCTTGTCTCCGATCATTGGTTGCGGAACCTACACAAGTGAAAAAACTACACACAAGCACAAGTATATACAAAGGAGATCACATATTTTTTAATTTTTTTTAATTTTTGAATTTTTTTGGGTTTTATGAAATAATAATCACCTCCACAGACTTAAATTTGCATTGTCCTCAATGGACCAAATGTGTGAGGGAGAAAAAAAGGAAACATGTTTTTTTTTTATAAAAAAAATGGTTTTTAAAATGAAAACGATGTTTTTTTTGAGGAGGTGATTTGGATTTTTCAGGGAGTTTGGATTTTGAAAATGGGAATAAGGGATAATGCCCACTTCGTGAGGGACTCTAAGAAGATAAATAATCATCTAAAATGCACCACATGCTCAAGCATTAGCCATAGTAATCAACTTACTTGCCCCCACGAGGGAAAATCCTCGATTTTTTTCCTGTTGTTTCACATCTCAAAATGTCATAGTTGCTGAAGGCCCTTAGTAATCGGTCAAATGCTTGCGAATGAGCTACAAAGAAGCACAATTAACATCTAAATAGGCTCAAAATGTACAACACCCAATCAAGATGCCATAATTTTCTCTAACACTTTACTACCATTATTGTTTCCAACTCCCACTCTTTTCCACTTAACAACAACGGGTGGTTCGATCATCAAGATGGATGCGAAGGGTGAGTAGAGTGAAAACATTAACTCTTTCAAGAGGATCATGGTCATAGGCCACAAGTATCTTGAAACAAGAAGATGGAAGGGGAAAGAAGTCATCCACTTCATCTTTCTCATTGATCTTATCATGTCTCATTCCATTTCCGATAAGAGCCGTCTCAAGGGCATAAACTTGAGCTTCCCAATCACCTGAAGAGTTATCCAACCAAGGTACACCTAAAAAGAAGATTGGATCATAAGCGTCCGTAGAACTCAAATACAACTCAATCTCATCATCAATTTGGCAATCAAGCTTGTATTCCCTCATTCTATTTCCCATAATATCATCCTCTATGGTATCAACTTGAGATTCCTAAGAGTTCTCAAGACACTCATCTCAACAAGGCTCACTATCATCAAAGCATATAACATCACAAGAATCAAGTAAAGTTTCAACAAGATCAATAAACCCCTCCTCTCTAGAAAATATATCATCAAATGGTGTGATTTCACTTAATGTCTGTACACCATCATCTACATCCACAATAGTATTTTCCTCAACACTCAACAACAAAGAAAAATTAAGCTTTCGACTTTCAAAATCCAACCAATCAACATTTGCTTCATTAAGGGATATGAAAAGCAAATCTCAATCACACAATGAGTCAAGCAAAGTTCTAACTTGAAAAATAATGTCATACTCAATTGTTAAACGCAACTCTTCCTCGCTAAAACCATGATCATCCAAAGAGTCAAGTCTTTTGCGATATGCCCAAAATTCTTCATTGTCATATTGTGGAAAGTCAAGATAGAACAACATTTTAAAGACAAATATAGGGTAACATTTGTCCCCTTGGATCTTGCTTACTCATACAATAATCTACACACTTAAAGTAGAAGGTCAGTAAGACAAATGGCACACCGGAGTGTGCTAGAAACAAATGACTTAGTCTAGACAAAATTAAAACCTACTAATATAGTTATTGCTCCCCGGCAACGGCGCCAAAAATTTGATGGGTTTTTTTCAATACCGCAAGTGTACGGCTGAAGTTGTAGCACTTGAGGGTCGGTTTCCACGGAGAGCCATGTCAGTACTGGTCGGTTTCAAAGGATGCTAGCTAAGTTGATAAAAGGGGAAGTTTGATTTTAACTAATAACAACTAAATGCAATAAGTACGATTTAGACTAACTTGCGAACTAAACAAATAAGTTAGGGAAAAGAGGGGATTAATTCAAGATTAAGGTAACTAGGATCAGATAAAGTTTTAGGTCATGGGTTACAACACTGGGTAGTCTATCAACAAGTGGTGGAATGTGGGTTCAAGTGGGACAATGTCATCTAAACTAACTACCTAACCCTCCTGAGTATAGGTAGCCTCTAGGGTTGATAAAGGGTCCCACTCCCACGGATAACCCCTACACGAGTCCAAGGCATGTAGGGTCAACATTTAGGTCCCAACTAGGGTCTTTCCTACTCCCGCGGATGAATCCCTTAGCCAAAAGGTAGAGTCTCCTAAAGTGGGTCTCACTCCCGCGAATGAACCACCTAAAGTCGGTCCCCCAAATCTACCCGAGCCCTCTACCGTAACCCCAACTCCCGTTGATAGCCTAAGTAGCCCCTAAGTCGGCCCAACTCTCATTGATAGCCTCTAAAGGTTGGGCAAGAGTCAAACAAAGCGTCAATGCAAATCACCCCACCAACAACAATTACCCACAATACCACAACTTGCTAATTTAACGAATCACCAATTGAACCCATTGTTAGACTTAATCGGACCTTATAAAGGGTGACTACTCACTACTCATATTAACATTACATAAACAAAACATAAAGATGAAGTCTTTAACATTCAATATTATAAAGATGTAATTTTTACTAAGTATCATGAAATTACTAATTAGATGGTGAAAATTAACTAATTTGGCTAAGATTAAACAAACAACAAACTCAAAGATGGAATCTTTAACTACAAGTAATTATTTAAACTTGGAAGAACATAAAAGATAAATAAGAACAACAATAAAAGTAAAGAGAGATAAATTGTTACCAACAATAAGGAAATAAGAAATGAAGAAGAAATATAAATAGTTTAAACCTTGAATCTTGATTACAATGCAACAGATGAAATTAGATCTAGGAATAGTAGTGTTTTTCTCTTCAAAAAATGTGTCCTAAACTTTCTATCTCTAAAATGGTGTCTCTCCTAAAAAATGAGGGTTTTTTCTATTTATAATGAGGCCTAAAAAAAATAAACAAACAAAAAAGCAAAACAAAGCCCAAGAAGAAATCTGGCAAGGTGTATTGATACGCCGACCTTGGTCGAGTTACGCCGGATGAAGGCTAGATACGCCGAATAGGGGGGAATAAGCCCACAAGGCCAAAAAGATACGCCGACTAGCATGGAGATGAGCAAGGACTGAAGTCATTACACGCAAAGGGCTTCAAAACTCCCATACTTGACTTGTCACAGGTCCTGGCTTCAACTCAATATCCAAAATTGCCAGAATTGCATGAAATACTACAAAAGTTTAGCAAATACCCGAGTGAAGCCTATCTATGGAAATTAATCATATAATAAGAGTATTTGAAACTAAAATGCAACAAAATTGAGATTGACGTAAGGATTTTTAGTCTAAATATGATCACCGATTACTCAAGGAATACAAGACTCAATTGAGTGAAATATCCCAAAACCGTCACTAAACATGTGAATACAGCATGAGATAAACGTAACAATGATAAAAATGAGTCAATACATGATACATAAGCATTAGACCAAGTTTAAGAAGTATAATCAATATGAAACATAGATCCCATCTCAAAACAACAAGTTTGGAAACCTTCTAAAACAAGGGTTTGCTTTAAATGGTTATAACTTGAGTTCTAGACATGATAATGCAGTAATTCCAATAGGAGGTGATAGCGTATCCTCATATGTGTAGATATCTCAGTTCTACACCTTACGCCAATCACCTAGTGATGATTGGGCCGTAAGTTTATTGGTACGCGGAACGATTTATGACAATTCGTAAGTTTATCGTCAAGTGATAGCTCAAATACTTGTGTCTACCCCTTGGTCGTCATCTACGCGCCGGTTCGGTCGTTTTGACAGTCATTAGAGTTCATTTGGAGCCCGGGTTGAAAACCGCTTCAGTTTCTATAAAACGTTTTAAAACTCCGAGTCGGAACACTCTAAAATATTCTGGATATTTAATAATATTTCAAATTATCTCTTTTTTATAAAATATATGTCGTATCTTTTAAAAGGGAAGTATAGATCTACCACAATTCTTCTTCCGCAGTAGGAAACCTCAGGGGAAGAGGAGCAGCACCTGCTGCGCCTCTTCGAAGAGGTGCAGCACTTCCCCGCTGTTTTCTCTGTTTTCAAAATATTTTCGAGATACGTTTGTGTTGTTCCCAAACTCTTTCACATTTTCTACTATAAAAGGAGAGGTATGTATGTTCTCACTTTTAAGGCACTCGAGTGTTCCGTCCCTTCTCTTCTCTCTCTGCATTCTAGACCTTGCTCTAAGCTATCGATATCTACGTGCTTGATCAATCGACCACGTAAGCTCAGATCCTTCTAGGTACATGTCACATTTGCATTTGACTGACCAATTTGACCAACTATACCTTAATCAATCTAATCAAATTTAGTCCTCTTACAAGGGCACTTTCTTCATACATTCGACGAGTTGTCGCTAAAACGTAACTTTAGTTCATATCTCGTTTGGTCAACATGTAAGTCTGAGGGTGTTTAATCCCGCTTTGTTTATTTGTATCATTTATATTCATATTATTCATGTAAGATCGATGTTAGAAATAAATCCAAAACAAATTATCAAAAACCTTTGCATAAAATCTTTTTAATAGTCATTAGACGTCCAAAAGAAACGCAGAAGCATCTGCGCCTTCTGGAAGAAACGCAACACTTGCTGCGCCTCTTCGAGAGGCTGCCTACTCCTTCTCTGCTTCTTCTTCCTATGGTTTTTGCATCTTTTGTCTTCCTTTTTATTTTAATCTTTTAAATCGTCTTATTCTTGACTTAGATCCCTAATAATAAATATTAGCATGTTTTAGTCCTTTAATCAAGTTCGGGTTTTAGAGATTCGTTTTGTTCATATCAAATCTCTAGATTCGTTATTGATAAATTATTAGTGTAATCTAATTAAATCGCTTTCATTCGAGCTTTAGATCAATAATAAGTCATAAATACACCAACGGACATTAACTGATTGCGATTCTGGTTTCACAGCCATAACCCAACTCAAGAACAGACGCATGGTTTGCTGCGCCTCTTTAAGAGGGCGCACCTGCTGCTGCGCCTAATCTGAGTTGGTTTCTGTCTCTAAACTTCCTTTCTCGCTTCGACGTATTTTAGTTACGTAACTAATCGACTATTAATCGTAATGTCACTACTAATCTGTCTTTTAGATTTTCTAATCTTTTTCTTTTCTTTCAAACCTTTGTTTTGAGTATATTTCTGACATAGATCATGTAATCCGTTGTAATTATATTTAATCATTGTATTGTATGATTTTTCTACCTTTCTTTCACATGCAATCGATTTTAAATATTAATTCGACATAATTAAATACTAAATTACATGTTCACCGACATAGTTTGATTCACATGTTAGGATTAAAACGTGGATATTGCATTGCATGCATATAACCGATGACATATCGAGTATGAACGATTTCCCTAATCATTAGTAGAGGCCGCTATCGAGACGGGCGGGATTAGGTGTTCGATTAAATAACTTTCTAATACGTGCCCTCACCCCTTACTCCAGATCTTTGTGAATATCCATGTTCATTGGCATCCAAGAGAGTCATTCTAGACATACAACGCTAAGGGTAACGAGTTCTTAGTTTTCATGTCATTACTTTATGTCTTGACATGGCATAAAGTATTCGAACGGTTCCAATTTTCCATAAAAATTGGTGGCGACTTTACAAATGCGTATCACTATGCTTGTCCCTTGTTTCCATCCTGTGGTCCCTCACCAGGCCATGTACCACAATATGATTCCAACAATAGGTCACACGCACAAAACAAGTTAGAAACTAGGGAGATATGACCATTATGCAAAAAAGGGACAATGTAGGAAAACTGCGGATTGTCACGAGCATGACAAGTGATATGTCTAGTTTTTTTATGATTTTACTCCCTAATTTAGCTCGATTTTACATGATTATTATACTTTGTTTAGTATATTTGTGAGCTAATTACGTGTTCGAGGTGCATTGCTCGTTTTTGCTAAATTTTTTAGAAATCTAAGCATTTAGAGGCTTTTTCCTAGCACATTAGCAAGCACCAAAGTCCACCAAGCTACTGGAAGCAATATGGACCATGGAAGGATAGTATGGAAAATGACAAGCCCATGCATGAAGATTTGTGAAACGGGTTGATATGCAAATGAGAAATAAAAAATGAAGCCAATTTAAGAAGTCCACAACTCAACATAGGAATGCTCTTTGGATTCTCATGGGATGTCACGACTATGCAATTAACCGAAAAATTAAGGAGTTTAAAGGCATATCATAGGATTCCTCAAGCATTTAATTGAGTAATTAAGCAATTGTAGCCGGGTTAGTGGAACCCGATCGGGGTTCCTATTCCCCGATCGGGTGAATGCATACGTTTCAAGTCGCTCTCCCTACATAAAGGAGAGGGACTTCGACACTTAGAGGCATTTTTTTCATCATCTCTTACACTATCTTTACACATATTTCTTCCTTACATTTTCCTTAGTTTAAGCACACAAGTTTCTCTTAGTTTCATATTTAGTTAAACATTTGGTTATTACTTTGTACAAACACTTGGTTACATTTCAAGTTATAATTCAATCTTTCCATTCAAGCTATTTGGGTTATTTCTTCTTCATTTCCGAGTTATACTTCTCGATTGCGGTAATTCTAATTCTAGTTTTATGTTAGTATTCACTTTCGTCATTTACCTTACAAGTCATTTAGTTAATCGTAACACTAGTTAATCAAGATTTCATTGTTAGTTACATTAGAATTGTTAGTAGTAATTCTTAGTGTAGCCCATTTTATTAACAAGTTTTTTTCCTTTATAATTTCATAATCATCATGCTTATTATATCAATTACTATTAGATAATTATCAACATGAGTGAGTAGTTTCATTTGTGTAGGGATTAAGGAAGACGTGCATAATTAGTAAGTCGTAATTGTTAAAATAAGGATGAATTAATATTGATAAATTGTTTCTATCACATGCTTGTATTGTTTTGTTAATCTTTGTTACACTAATAGAAAAATGACATTAAGCAAGTTGAAAAAGCTACGGTTGTTACAATTAAGTATTAGGGTTAGGGTATTCAGTTAAATTTGATTTTTGGCGTTCATTACGTTAACAATCTTATTGACAAGGGAAGTATATGTTGAATTTAAGTTTTTTTCGTTCATTTTGTTAATAGATCTGATTTAATGGCTCATTCCAATGTTCCTGTCTTCAATTTCCTCTCTTATATGTAGGATCATCTTCCATCTTTCCCGGATAAAGGCTGATGAACTAGGTCCCTGCATCTCATCAAAATTTCCTCTCTTATTTGTAGTATGAATCACTCAGGTATGTCAAATGTGTTCTCAATGCTCCCTTTATTATTTTGTTTCTAGATGTGGTATGTGCATGACCTGATTTTTGCGTGACTAACCTTCTATGTTATCTCGTCCAATTGTCTCCCTTCATTCCAGTTCAGAAGGTTTGGACTGTTTAAACTTAGCTTTATCCATTCCCCAATCCCCTGAATCACCTTCTTACTATACGAGCAATAAACAAATAGGTGGAGGATATTCTCCTCCACAAATTCTCATTGAAGACGGACACTATCCGTCACAAGTTGAACACGGATAGTGCCCCTCTTACAATATGCAAGTGGCATTGCAAGTGGAAGGCAAATGGATACCCCTACTTGCACTCCTACTTGCATATTGTGAGAGGGGCACTATCCGTCTTCAGCTTGTGACGGATAATGCCCGTATTCAGTGAGACGAACTATTTCTCATTTGGATCCTCATAGATGCAACAATTACTATTGGCAGTAATTATGCTTCAACTCATCTTTAATTTGACATATTTTGCGCCAGCTCCAACTACAGTCTCTTTTTGGTGTAGAACTATGCCAATCATGTTCTCCGAGGTGCACCTTATGAACTCATTTCACCCATAATTTACAAGACTTCTCGTTAAATCTTTTTGCCATTTATTTCCGTCTTCCTTGTTTTGTTTTACTCATGTTTTCCTTTCTTCATTTTCAGTGTTTTCCCACCTCACATTGACAGTTTTGCACAATGATCTATAGTGGCTAATCATTAAGAATGCCAGGTATTAGATTTCATTGTTGTTATTGTTTGAGGGAGTATAATCACATTAGTAGGTTTCATGGTAGCTATAGAGATATGATATACTGAGTTACTGACTTAATATGCAGGTGGAAGACAAAGATTTTACAGATGCAGCTGCTGTTTAGGAAACAACTACGACATAGGAAATATGAGTGTTGACACCATGGCAAAGTGGAACTCTTGAATATGGGACATGTGCAACAGACAACTTGTATGTTGTAAGTTATGTAGTTTGATCGTGGCCTTGCTACAGACAGATTATGTGTCATTGCTACTCTATATTAATAGATTGCAAGTTCACACTGTCAACTAATCAGGGTGTCTTTTGTTAGTAGGACATACTCAGTCCGTCCCAATCAATTGTTTACGATTTATATTTATTGTGAGTAGTAAATTCTTATGTCCTCCGGGAGGACAACCCTCCTAACACCTAAAGGAGGAGAACCAAAACGAGATATTATAATTGCTTAGGTGTGAGGACGGTCCTCTCCATATGGTTAGTTTTTATGTATCAAATTTCGCAGGTTTGGAAAACAGGTGGTCAAAAGCATGAAGGCGCTATTTGGAGTTGTGCATAAGAAATTGTTTTTGTGTGATGAATTCTAATGGTGCTGCTTGGTTCATGAAGAAAATCTGTAGCTTTACCTAATGCATGCAGTGGAAGATGCTTATTTTTTGGCTTTAAGTATTGATGTTGATTTGTAAGAGTAGTTGTATGTCAAACATTGGTTTTGTAATTAATTATTATCTTAATAAAAGATTAAAATTACGAAAAGATATATTTTTGGGAATTTTTTTTTTTTAAATTTTAATTGAGAAAAGGCTACGGTTGTTAAAATAGAACCGTAGCCTTTTATCTACATAAGGCTACGGTTAAATCTTAACAGCCGTACTAGTGTTATTTGGCCAATTACATTGATTAAGTTTGTTAATTCATTCTATAAGTCGAGAGGCACGGAATCGGATTAGACTAAGCATGTGTAGTAGGACGACTCTTGTCATAACGAAAGTTCTCTAGGACCGACCTAAGGTTGACACTAATATCGAGAGATGGAGGTCTTTAGCCTAAACAATTAACAATATTAAGAATTCCGATGTTTAACATGAGCATTTAAATGCACAGGCTTTCGCAAAACAAGCAAAAACGACGGAGCGAGCGGAACGTATGAAGCGAGTCGGTAGTTGCAATAAAAATAAAGATTTTAAACTTTTCACCCGACTCCCCAAGAATCTTAATATTATTTAATTTACATCATCTTTAGCTAATCATTAAACCAAATCAATTATTAAACCGACCTTAATAGTAGTCTATTCATAGCATTTCATAGCGCAATTCCCGTCTCCTTGTGTTCGACCCCTCATACTACATTAATTTGTGTCTAGGGAAATTTATCTTTAATTATGTGTGCGACATAGCCTATCAACAGGTATGTCACGACCGTGACGAGGCCGAGACAACCTTTCTTTGCACGGGCTCAACCATGGCTTCCCCAAAATTGATTCACACTTAAGTTATGCTATATTCAAATCCAAAACCTACATGTACACTATCACATTCATAGGATTCACATTAAAGGAGATAATTCAACAAGTGTTAATGACTTCAAACTTATAAATTAACACAAAGCGGGTAGATTAACAACATAATACCAACATTCAACAAAACCACAAATCAATTATTGAACAATCAAAAGGCATAATTTCAAGACAAGAAAAAGCAAATATCCAATCTTTAATATGAAATTATACTCTAGAACACATAAAGGAACAAAGAAAGTGATATCGAGTAACCCGTCTACGATAACTTTTAGCACTTCAAATCGTCAATTAGCCATGCCCGAGTTATCCAATCTTGTCCCCCAACAAAAGCTCTAACGAAAAGAGTGAGAAGCCTTAACCCTAGAAAGACGGATTTCTAAAAAGCTAAAGAAAGATGGCGTCTTTCTTACATACAAAAAAAGAAGGAGGCGAGAAAAGTAGAATAATGGTGCGAAAATGCTTCCCTTTGGTGAAGAATTGAGTGAGATATGATGAATCTAGCTTTCGATGGAAGATGAGTGTTAATGGTGTTTGTTGAGAGAAAAATTTCAGAATTTTGGTGTGGAGATGAAGTTGTGAGTATTATGTGAGGGTTTTATGAAGAGAAAAAAGAAGAAGAAAAAGCTCATAAGTAATATTAGGCACAACAATACTAGTTGAGTCGATTATCATTAAAAACACGTCTCAAAGCGTATTACACACTTAAGACGGTCATTATTATTAACATTATTATTATATACATGTAAAGCAACAATTTTATAAAAATAGATTTAAAATATAAATTAAACAATAAAATAGTTCATTAAGTTATATATTCTAGACGAGAATTTTGTGGTTGTTACAACATTTATGTACAAAGTGCAGAGTATATAAAATTGAAGAATACCGATGAAATATTATCTCAATATAATAAATACGAGGTTATTATTTGGGTAACTCTATACCACATGGGCTGATATTTAGGCTCTGCTTGGAAAACTGTCGAAGCAGATTCATAATAAAAGATAACGTTCGCAGAGTATGGTTAGAATTTTAGTATCGGGTTTGTTCATCAAATTAAATTAAATTAGCAGATTAAAAAAGGGTTTTTGATAATTAGCAGATTGTTGGATAATTAGAATAGTATCATGTATAACTTGAATATGCTAATATAATATATATGTTGTTATAAGCATCATATTAAAAAAAATAGTAATTTTCGACCAATATGTTATCCGAATATGCTAATATAATACTTCGATATGTTGTTATAATATACTCCCTCCTATCCATTCCAATAATGTACCGACTTTTCATTCTGGGACAATCCAATCCAATGTATCCATTTCTTTTTTTTTTTGGCAAAAGTGGACAAATATACGCTCATTACAATATTTTATTTACACAAATACCATCAACTCTCATCCACTTTACTCAGAAAAATTAAGGGTACATGAGTCTTTTTACCATTTTAGGTGACTTTTCTTTAAACTTGTGCCCGGACCCACGGGTACATTGGTTTGGATTGGAGGGAATATATGTTGATAATTAGCAGATTATTGGATAATTAAAAATTGTTACTTTATGAACTCGTAGCCATAAAATATGGCCAGTCAAATTTTATTCGCTTAAAAACGTTTGACCGACCATAACTCTTTCAAAACATTCATAATGAGACAATATTTTATTCAAATCGAAGATCTCGAGGAGACGATCAATTTAAGAAAAAGATTCGCCGCGTTCCGAATTCATGACCGTGAATTGTACGTGGCCAAAGTTTTTTAAAAGAAAAGTAAGGCTACCGCTTAGAAAACAAAAAAAAAACATAGGGGTACCATGTGTAATAGCCTTATTATTTTTGTTAATGTTCAAATTCATCAATCGTTGCTAAAGTCTCTCGTGGTTTGTTGATATCTGTACCCCGCCCTTTGTCCAAATACTAAAATCGCCACTGAAGCCGACGAGCACCAAAGGATAAGTTACAAGTAGAAAAAATAAAAACCTAATATAAAAGTTTATGATCATTTACCTATTTAAATCAACGGAGTTAATTTTCGCAGTACGTATTTTACTCATTTTAGTACTTCTTACACTAAACTTTCCATTTGCTACCATTCACAAAAAAACACATCAAACCTAATTTACTCTACCTCTGCTCCACCTACTTTCTACACCTTAACCTTCTCCAAACTCCATAAAATTATTCTTCAAGTATGTACGATTACTCAAATGACGAACATGTATTTAATACGTTAATCTAATATTAATAAAATTGACTATTTATTATATTCTAATTTCTTTATTATTTTTTAATTAGGGTTATGTCAAAAGTATTAATTGGTAAGGATTTTATTAGGTAATGGCGGTAACGGAGAAGGGATGTTCGGTGTTGGGGTTGGGCGGCCGACAGAGGGACTGTCGGCGAAGAGGTGTTCGACAAATGGGAAACTGTCGGCGAAAGGGCGTATGACGAAAGAAGCGGCTGACAAAGGGAAGACTGCATGCGAAAGGGTGACTGCCGGGAAGGAGCGTCCCACAAAGGAGTGACTGGCGGCGAAGGGATTGGCCGACGATGGGTAGTGTTATACTCCCTCCATATCTTATTAATCTTTCCATTTTATTAAAATACTCTTCACATATATTCAACAAATGGGAAGATTAATAAAAAAACGGAGGGAGTACTATATAGTGTTAGTTTATTGTGCCTTTTGTTTTTTTTTTTTTAAATAGAGTACTATATTATACTTTACAATGTTGTTTGGTTTTGATTGTTGTTTATACTATATAGTCTTGTTTACACTATATAGTCTTGTTTACTATACCAATTGGTATAATTAATAAAAAAAATGTGTTCCCCTCTCACGTAAGCCCACAGCAAAGGGATTGTAGCAATTTGTGTGTGTATTAACATAGTTTGTATTATATAGCTTTGTCAAATTTTTGATGAATTAATGTTTCGACATTCAAGAAAAACATTAGATAGAGGATAGAGAAGGAAAATTGAAAATGAAAGGTGTATAATTGTGAACACTGTATTAAGATGAGTAAAATGTGTATTGCGAAAATGAGAACCGAAAACAATTTTCAAACATATATAGAGAAATAGATAAATAAGTAAGATACTCAAAATAAAATAAATAATCTAAAAATGAAGACAAAAGAGGTAAAATTTCAATGTTTGGCGAGTAAAATAAAAAGCGTAGTGAGTCTTCTCTAAGACAGTGTGACAAAACTCATAAAATCAGCATCTAATTCAAGAGTATTCATGGTTTGAGGTTGAAGACAAATTTCCAAATCTATGCTTCCACCTCCATCACGCCCTGGACTTACAGTAATCTTCCCGTCTTCTTTAAAAGAATACCCCGCTAAAACCGCTTCCGCCTTACCAAGCCCGCGAATTCAGGCCCATACATATTAAACCTTGCTGAACCACCAATCATCACCGAATTCGGACTATAAAATGGAGGTCCTGTACCCGCACCTGCACCCGCACCCGGAATACTTGAACCGTCACATAAGATCCTGGTCATCCATTCATAAAATTCACGAATTTTTTTATCATCTAGACTAACAACAACTTCGTGAACTAACGTAGCAGCCCATCCAAGACCCTTGTCTAAAAGCTCACCCACTTTGCATATACTTTGTTGTCTTATGATCAAATTCCCAAAGTAGTCGTCAGAGAGCGGTGGGTTAAACCTTGGACGTGCGTTCATGGCTAACCCGCAACATGTCTCGAGTTCGTGGTCTAGATTTCTAGCACGCGTTATGGACCTCCACATGAACCCGGACAAGGCTTGGAAGGAGGAGATGTTTTGGACCCCGCATTCTTCATTAGCCTTAGCTTTGAGCTTACGGATTGAATCGGGCGAGAAGTGGAATATTCGCTCTCGTAACCGATCATCCTTTGATCCTGTTATGGGTACGTAGACCTTATGGGTGTTACGCAACTTGAGCATTGGACCGCGTCCATGAGGAAAGTAAGGTTTGAATACTGGATTTTGAGAGATCTTGGGAATGTTGTTATCAATTTCATGACATTTAGTCAACTCAATAAATATTTCGGACAATGAGTTAATAAAATGCCATTCAGAGTTACCGTCTACTAACGAGTGATTCATCGTAAACCCAAAGAAAACTCCATCGATGAGCTCGGTTACTTGAACCGACAATAAAGGCCTAGTATGTCCATCGTAGTTGGCTGATTTTTCACCAAGGTCAAACAACAATTTAACGATAGGATGGACATCGACCGCTGACAATATATTTGACACCGTCTCGCCCACGGTCGCATGGACGAGGGCAGCGCCAGGACCCTTGTTGCAATCAAGGTAGACCCATTTCTACCCTTTAGCTGGCCAATTCTCGACTAAAGATTTTTGCCAAGAATTATAAAAAGATATTGTCGACAAGCGCTTTGCAGGCTGAAGCATTGGGAGTTAGACAGGTTCTCGAATGGGCTTTGGTAAATCGGTTCCGACACGTGCATATAAAGACTGACTGTCTACAGTTACTTCTGCAAATTTTCGGATGCGAAAAAGATCACCATGATATTCACGGAATCCTTGAAGACATTCGTCGTAGTAGTGCTTCATTTCATTGTCTAATGTTTAGTTTTATTCCCCGTTCAATTAATAAGGTTGCGCACGGCTTAGCTAAGCATGCTATGCACATGTAGTGACCTTTCTTGTACCGTTGCCAAAAAAAAAAAAAAAAAAAAAAAATTAATTAATTGACAACCCCAAAATTGTGTGCAAGGGAATTTTATTGAGTTGTACTCGTATAACTTTTCAACATTATAACGAAGTTTCTGTCATTATATTGATTTATTCGTGAGGGTGTTAGACTTTGATTATCATTCATGTCGTCAATATCAGTGTGCAAAGTTTCATTGCCGCACTTTGTTCTCTAATTTTCTAGTTGGGACATTGATCAAGGCACATGATATATACTTCCTTCATTCAACTCCACTCTACCACTTTTTTTTTTGTATACTATTCACAAGCGATCATATAATTGCAATTTTCTCTCAATATATAAGTAAAAAATATATTCATGTGTGATCTTGTTTGATTCGTCTTTACGAGTACATTATTAATATCTAACTTTTATAATTTTTGCAAACACGTAGCTAACGATATTTACCGTGTAAAACACGTCTCGACAAATGTGAAAAAATTTTGTGGTAGAGTGGAGTTAAATGGAGGATGTACAAAGTAGTGGTAATAGTTACTTTTACTCCACTCCCGCTTTCTAGCTGTGGACAATTTTTTAATATTGACAAATTCATTTTTCAGTGCATCAAAAATATTGATCATATTCTTCGTGAATCCTCTAAAGACAATGTTTTGTATGAACAAGGAAGCTAATTTATGCAAGTATTTATGATGTCCAATAAATGATAGCAGAGTGACTAAGAGCACATTAGAAAGTATTATTTAATTTTTTTTGGAGTCAGTTATCGAGATGGAAAGCAAATTCATTATCAATATATCACAAGCAAGTAAACTAGTTCTTGTCAATTCTAATTTAGCTGCGAAAAGAACTTTTCAAATGCAAAGCTTCCTTCTTCCTTCAACAATCCACAATAGATTAGATAAAACTAACAGAGACTTTCTTTGCAATAAGAATCCTGCTCATTGTTCCCCTAATTTGATTGGTTGGCATAAAGAATATTTACCGAAGTCAGTTGGTGGATTAGGATATAAATCTTTTGAAGCGGCCAATAAAGCTTTTCAAATGAAATTTCTATGGAAATTTCTTATGGAAAAGGAAAGTATATGGGTCAAAGTTATAACTAAAAAGTACTTGAGAAATTGTTCACTCTTTGATCACAAGTCTAATTCAGTCTGATCTTGGCAATGACGTAACCTTATGAGTCTCCAAACTCTATTTAGAAAACGTTCGAGATGAAAAGTAGGTAATAGTAGATGCATTAATTTTTTGTCTGCTAATGGGTTTATTCAGATCCTCTTACCAGCAATAATGTTGCCGATAAGGTTACCCCATAGAAAACAAAAAACCATAGGGGTACTATGTGGAATATCCCTATTTTTGTGTGTTAATGTTCAAATTCAACTATCGTTGCTAAAGTCGCTCGTGGTTTGTTGATATCCGTACCACTTTGTCCGAATACTAGAATCGCAACTGACGCTGACAAGCACCAAATGATAAGTTACAAGTAGAATAAATGAAAACCGAATATAAGTATATGATCATCTATAAATAATATAAAAAGGCAAGTTGAGCATGGCACATGGCAACCCCTTACACAATAAGAAAAAACATTTCCAACCAAGTATGCCAACAAACATCTTTCTTACCCGTCACTACATGCAATTCCAACCTTTCCGCTTCCTCTTAGTGATTAGTCAATTACTCATATATATTAAACTCTAATAATTAGCTTCATCTTCCATCTTTTGAAATTCCGCCTTAAATGATTTAGTTTCTACTTTCTTGATCTATAGTCACATGATTCCCTTATAAATTGCAGTTCGAAACACTCCCAACTCTACCTAATCCCCTTTTATTTTCATTAAACAAATATTTATTACACTCGGGTCGCTCACATGTCTACTTTAGATGACTCGCCTATTTTCTTCTTATTAACGCAAATTACTACGGTATGATTCACTTAGTGTATGTAAGTATGTTACTATAATAATATATTGTGTGATTCAAGCGTTTGAATATAGACTCAATAGGTGTGGTTTTTGTCATTGTATGTAACAAGGTTCTCAATGCTAATGTTTTTTTTTTTATATTTTGACAGGTGTTGATCGAGCCTATATGTGAATCTTAATCAACCCCTAATAATCTATCATGTGATAGTTAAGTTTTGTTGAGATTAATTATCTACTTATTGTCGTATAATCTAAATTTATGGATTTAGCAAGATTTTTAAATTTGCAGATATAATTTATAAGGACATAGTTTAGTAGGGCGAGGAAGAGCTCATTTGAAATCACATGGAATTTTTTTTTTTTTTTGTAGTATTTGTAGTTTACTTTATTTGTTACAGAGATTTGACTAATATATCCGTTTACTAATGTCTCTTGGTATTGATTTTTGTCAAGGGTTCCGCGAGTATGAGATATCAATACATAAGAGTTGCACTATTGCAGGGAGAACTAATTGGCTAAAATTGGCTTGGATAGCACTAGCTTAAGTTGGTTGAGGATGCACATTGATTAAATTCATATGAGATATATGTCAACCTTTAATATTACCTAAGAGTTTCTAAGGCTAACAAGAGTTTCTATAAGTCTCTAAAGTGGAATGTATTCATTTGAACGACATTCTCCGTGCATTGTTTAGGAATGAGCCATTTGACAATAAACCATGACTATGGATAGCCATCAACAAACACAAATTCTCATTTGTAACGAGGTGACCCTTTGTCACCCACTTGCCTTGCCACTTCTCTTTGTGAGGGGGATTTGACCCGTCGCAAGCTTGCGACGGGTCGTCCCGTCACAAGAAAGACTTAGTGATCAACAAACACAAATTAAACAACTACATCTAATTCTAGAGTATGTATAATATTAAGAGACAGTTTGTTTACCTCGGAAAAAACATGGACGTAACATACTCACCGATCACCATGTACAAGATTCAATGTTTATAACAAAGGTGAAGCTAACAAATCTTAAATTAAAGAAAAATACAACTATAACTTTTATAATAAATCTTTATATTACTTAAATTTCTAATAATCGGCTAGAAATGTTAAGAATTATTTTTAATTGTGTCATTAGACGTTTTCTCTCTTATTTGACAAGGAATTATGGTTGTGTACTTGTGTTTTAGTGTAAAATGTTCCCTTTTTATCGCCAGAAGCGAAAGATAAAGTTGTCAATTTCATAAAAACATTTACGTAGTAGTATCTCAGATGTACTCCGTAATTTTTAAATCACTTAATATATTTTATTTCACCATAGGTAGGACCAAAAGAAACCGAAGAAGTCAAAAGTCGTAAACCATTAACGAATCCGTGAATTTCACGGGAAGCAAAACTAGATTACATATTAAAAACAATTTTCAAACATGTAGACAAATAGGGAGTAATTAAATAGATAAGATACCGAAAATAAATAAATAAACGAAAAATTTAGACAAAAGAGGTAAACTTTCAATTTTTGGCGAGTACAATAAAAAAAATAAAAAACAGTAGTGAGTCTTCTCTAAGGCAGTGTGACAAAATTCATAAAATCAGCATCTAATTCAAGAATGTTCATGGTTTGAGGTTCAAGACAAATTTCCAAATCTATGCTTCCACCTCCTTCACGGCCCGGACACGCGGTAAGCTTGCCGTCTTGTTTACTTGAGTAACCCGCTAAAACCGCTTCCGCCTTACCAAGCCCGAATTCAGGCCCATACATATTAAACCTTGCTGAACCACCAATCATCACCAAGTTTGGACTATAAAATGGAGGTCCTGCAACAGTTGGACCATCAAATAAGACCTTGGCCATGCATTCATAAAATTCACGAACTTTTTGATCATCTAGACTAACCACAACTTGGTGAACTAACGTAGCAGCCCATCCAAGACCCTTGTCTAAAAGCTCACCCACTTTGCATATACTTTGTTGTCTTATGATCAAATTCCCAAAGTAGTCGTTCGATAGCGGTGGGTTAAACCTTGGACGTGCGTTCATGGCTAATGCGCAACATGTCTCATGTTCCGGGTCTAGATTTCTAGCACGCGTTATGGACTTCCACATTAACCCGGATAATGCTTGGAAGGAGGATATGTTATCAACTTTAGCTTCTTCGTTAGCCTTAGCTTTGAGTTTACGGATTGAATCGGACGAGAAATGGAATATTCGCTCTCGTAACCGATCCTTATTGGATCCTGTTATGGGTACGTAGACCTTATGGGTGTTAGGCAACTTGAGCATTGGACCCCGTCCATGAGGAAAGTAAGGTTTGAATACTGGATTTTGAGAGATCTTGGGAATGTTGTTATCAATTTCATGACATTTAGTCAACTCAATAAATATTTCGGACAATGAGTTGATGAAATGCCATTGAGAGTTACCGTCTACTAACGAGTGATTCATCGTAAACCCAATGAAAATCCCGTCGATGAGCTCGGTTACTTGAACCGACAATAGAGGTCTAGTATGTCCATCGTAGTTGGCTGATTTTTCACCAAGGTCAAACAACAATTTAACCATTGGATGGACATCGACCGACAAAAGTATATTTGACACCGTCTCGTCCACGGTCGCATGGACGAGGCCAGCGCCAGGACCCTTGTTGCAATTAAGATAGACCCATTTCGCATTCTCATCAGGGAACTCTTTAGTCGAGAATCGACCAGCTAAAGGGTAGAAATGGACGAGGGAGATCGATATAGCATCCTTTAGCGTCTCTAGTAAATCAGATTCTACATTTTTTGGTTTAGTTGAGAAGAGGAGACCCTTTTGAATTTGATCGAAACGCAAGAATGCGAGATCACAAGAGCCTAAGTAGTAAGGTTGTTTTGAGGCTTCATTTTCGTATTTGGGTTTCACAAAACATTGTGAAACGACTTTGATTTGGTTGCTAATTTGGTCATTACAGCTGGCCATTTGTTGAGAAACTTGTGAATTAGGCTGGTGTTTGAGAAAAGGTTTGTGGATTTAACAAAACAGAGTTCTTTTACAAATCATAGGATAAGAGTCCTGGAAGGTTTAACGCCACCACAAGTTTGGTTCGTGACATTATTTACAATGTGAGACGATCCAGTTTTGTAAAATAATTATTCAGGAATTGTTAATAAATAAGTTATCTTCTCACCTAATGAGACTGTCTCACGATGAAAAAACATGACGTCCGACTGAAGTTGTTTTGTGATCCATCTGAGCAATCAAGGCGTGGAAAATATTATAAAGAAAACAAAGGAAATACAACTGAGCACGATCTCTAATAAGATGTGATTGAAGATATGCCATATTATTGTTATGGAAATATATTATGTGAATATTGTGTATAGGAAAGTTGTTGTAATATCCTATAATTAGTTATTTGGTTTCCTATATTTAAGATATTATATTAGGTGTATCCCATAGATTAAGGAAGTAGAAGTAGTATATAATTAGGTGTCTTGTATTACGTTATTGATCAATTAATAACAATCTTCTCAATTATCAATTTACCCTGTTCTTGATTTCTTTATGCTATCAGAGCAGGTTCTTCATTAATTTTTTTCTTCTTCTCTTTTTCTCTCCACTCATTCATCATGACAAAACCTGAGGGACAGAAAATAGAGCAGATTTCACCTTGCTCGCCTTTGTATTTACATCCCAGTGAGAGCACGAATCATTCACTGGTCCCGAGCAAATTTAATGGTAAAAATTACGATCTTTGGTCTGACGCCGTCAAAACCGCTCTTGATGCAAAGAATAAATTGTCTTTCATCGAGGGCAATGTGAAGAAACCCGTCCTAACCAAAGGTCAAGAGGAAACGCTAGAAGCGGTGGCATGGCGACAGTGCAATGCCATGTTGAAATCGTGGCTAAGATGTTCGATTGAATAAGATCTTCATGCCAGCATTAACTTTTCTGGAACCGTTGTGGAAATTTGGAAGGAATTACGGGATAACTATTCCACTGGTAATTCACCACGGGTTCATCAATTGAAGACGGAATTGGCAGAATGTCGACAAAAGAAGGGCCAATCTGTCATTGATTATTATACCAAATTAAAAACAATTTGGGATGAGTTAGCAAATTATTCCAAGGTTCATCAATGCACCTGTGGAGCGGCAGAGTCGATTCGCAAGGAACGAGAGGACGAGCGAGTCCATCAATTCCTTATGGGACTCGACAATAATCTTTACGGAAATATCCGTTCCAATTTGTTGATGGATGATGAAATCACGAATCTGGCAAGGGCATATTCGCTTGTCCTTCGTGAAGAGAGTCTCAAGGCTGCTACAAAGGAGAAGGACGACGTTCTTGAAGCAACTGCCATGGCGGCACGAATTCCTGATGGTGCAACCAAAGGTCGCAATTATGGAGAAAAGAAAGACGATAAGGATATTTTTTATTGTACTCACTGCCAAAAGCCTTGGCATACTGAAGCTTACTGCTGGAATAAACCCGAGAACCAAGGTCGGGGACGCGGGCATGGCCATCGAGGGCGCGGCCGTGGAGGCAGAGGACATTCAGAACGTGCTAATGCAGCGGGTGTGAGTGAAGGAGATGCGACGAAGCAGGGACTGACGGCGGAAGAACTTGTACAGTTCCGAGCTTTTATTGCCAGCAAAGGTGACAATAATTCGAATGATAAAGGTATTGAAATTATTTATGAGAGTTGGCTTCTTGATACAGGGTGTTCGCATCATATGACCGGAAAGCGATACCTACTTGAGAATATTGAAAAGAAAGCAATTTCTACTGTAGGTTTGCCAAATGGTTCTCACATCACCGCCTGTGAACATGGCACAGTAACTTTGAGTTCGAATTTTGTTTTGAAAGACGTACTTTATGTTCCCACATTGCAATGTGATTTAATTTCGGTTCGACAATTAATTTGTGAAAACAATTGTTTAGTAACCTTTTACTCTGATCATTGCGTTATACAGGATCTCTCTTCGAGGATGAAGATTGGACGAGGGGAGCATAAAGACGGGGTCTATTATTTAAAGGCACAAAAGGAGGAGTCCGTAGCAAAGGTCGAAGCTACTGGTGATGCGAGGCTTTGGCACAAACGACTTGGGCATCCTTCTAGCAGTGTGTTACCTTTCTTTTCTAGTTTAATTGGTTTGAATTTATGTTGGAATTCTAAGGATGTTTGTGATCCGTGTTGTCGTGCTAAGCAAACACGGTCAGTTTTTAAGTTGAATAAGAAACGGAATGAATTTTTGTTTGGACTTATACATTGTGATATTTGGGGGAAATACAGTGTGAAAAGTTTAAGTGGGGCACAATTTTTTCTTACGATCGTAGACGACAAGAGCAGGGCAGTTTGGGTCTACCTAATGCGAGAAAAGAGTGAAGTAATTCAATTACTAATTAATTTTTGCAAAATGGTTAAAACCCAATTTGGAAGGCAAGTCAAAGTAATTCAAAGTGATAATGGGTCGGAGTTTCTTTCCGGACCATTGAAACATATTATAATGAAAATGGTATGCTTTTTCAAACTAGTAATGTCGATACCCCACAACAAAATGGTAGGGTAGAGCGAAAACACCGACATATCTTAGAAAAGGCTAGAGCACTTCGTTTTCAAGCTAACTTGCCTCTTGAGTTTTGGGGAGAGTGTATTGTTACCGCTGCGTATTTAATAAACCGAACCCCCACCCATGTCTTACACGGTCAAACCCCATATGAAGCTTTACACGGAAAACGACCCGTACTTGATTCCATTAGAGTGTTTTGCAGTTTATGTTACGTCCACAACAAGGAGAAACCGAAAGATAAATTTGGTGAGCGAGGGAAACGATGCATTTTTATCGGCTATCCATCTACTAAAAAAGGATGGAGGGTTTATGATCTCAAAACAGGGGACATCTTTGAGTCAAGGGATGTGAATTTTTATGAACATTTATTCCCTTTTGGTGACTTACGTAATGAACAAGAGCAATCCAATAGTGAGTCTATTAATCATGAACATCAGACACACAAAAATTTTGACATTGAGCATGAAGAAGTCGTTTCGCAAGAAGTTGATTCAAATGGCGAAAACAGAATAGAAACTAATGAGCAGGAGTACGTTGAAACCGAAATTATTCCTGAAATTCCGAGTAACAGTGATAATTTCGTACCCATGGGAAGAGGAGCTCATGAGAAATTTGAGCCCGCATGGAAGAAGGACTATTTGTGCAAGTCGACAAGAATAATAGACCCCCAAACGACAGTCCCCTCGACTCAAGCTTCATCCAAAAAGAGAGGTACGCGCTATCCTTTGAGTAATTATGTTACTTATAATTGTTTTTCCAAAAAACACCAATGTTTCTTGAGCAAGATTGATGCAGTGATTGAGCCACAAAAGTACAGTGAGGCAGCCGGTATACCCGAATGGAGAGAAGCGATGTTGAAAGAATATCGAGCTCTTGAAAATAATGGCACATGGAGTATTGTAGATTTACCGAAAGGAAAACGACCCATTGGGTGTCGATGGGTCTATAAAATTAAATACCATGCCGATGGAACCGTTGAACGTTACAAGGCACGGTTAGTTGCTCAAGGATATACTCAAGTTGAAGGGGTAGATTATCACGAAACTTTTGCTCCGGTGGCCAAGATGACAAGTGTACGGTGTTTACTTGCCGTCGCGTTAGCCAAAAACTGGAATATTGCGCAGTTGGATGTAAACAATGCATTTCGACATGGCGATCTACATGAAGAGGTTTACATGAGAATGCCACCGGGTTTTGATGATAATGGCTCGAATAAAGTGTGCCGATTACGAAAGAGTTTGTATGGCTTGAAGCAAGCTTCGAGAAATTGGTTCGAGAAATTGACTATGTCATTAACGAGGTATGGTTTTCATCAATCATTGGCTGATTATTCCCTTTTCACTTACAACAAAGATGGAATTTTTCTTGGAATATTAGTCTATGTAGATGATATGATAATTGTGAGTAGTATTACCTCGGCTTGTGACCGTCTTAAGAAGTTTTTAAATGAGAGTTTTGGAATAAAAGACCTTGGGAAATTAAAATACTTCTTAGGCATAGAAGTGGCAGAGGGTTCAAAAGGAATGTTTCTTTGCCAACGGAAATATGCGTTAGACATTATAAAGGAAGCGGGATTGGAAGGTGCAAAGCCAATCGATACACCCATTCAGCCGAAGCACAACTTGGCTCGAGCTGAAGGGGAGTTGTTGCGTGACCCACTAAAGTATCGAAGGCTGGTCGGAAAATTGATTTATTTAACGATTACGAGACCCGACTTAGTCTATGCTGTCCATATTTTATCCCAATTTGTGCATAATCCGAGGCAGGAACATCTAGCAGCCGTGTACAAGTGCATCCGTTACATTAAAGGAGGACCGGGACGAGGTATAAAAATAAGTCGTGGCTGTGATTTATTAATACGGGGTTATTCGGATTCCGATTATGCAAATTGTCCCCTTACAGGGAAGTCGATTTCTGGGTATTTCGTTTGTATCGGTAATTCTCCCATTGCTTGGAGAGCGAAGAAACAGGCCACGGTTGCAAAATCTACTGCAGAAGCCGAATATCGGGCTTTAGGGGCTGCAACGAGTGAGGTGCTATGGGTAAAGTCGTTCTTGAAGTCATTGGGGGTCGATCACATCAGGCCTATGACACTTTTCTGTGACAATCAAGCAGCTCTGAAGATAGCCAAGAATCCGGTCTCACATGATCGGACCAAACATATCGAAGTAGAATGCCATTTTATTCGGCATCATATTATGCAAGGCACAGTAAGAACATTGTTTGTAAGAAGCAAGGACCAAATCGCTGATCTGTTTACAAAGGCCTTAGCCGGGAATGCGTTCCAATATCTTCAAGGCAAGTTGGGCATTGGATCACCGGATGCTCCAACTTGAAGGGGAGTAATAAGATGTGATTGAAGATATGCCATATTATTGTTATAGAAATATATTATGTGAATATTGTGTATAGGAAAGTTGTCGTAATATCCTATAATTAGTTATTTGGTTTCCTATATTTAAGATATTATATTAGGTGTATCCTATAGAATAAGGAAGTAGAAGTAGTATATAATTAGGTGCCTTGTATTACGTTAATTCTCAATTAATAACAATCTTCTCAATTATCAATTTACCCTGTTCTTGATTTCTTTAGTTCGCTCTCTCACATTACTTTCAGTTTGCCGCAGGATGTCAATTCCCACTGGAGTGATCCTTGCCTGTTAGCGCATTGTTCCTTATTCATGATTTCCGGTTAAATTCTGTTCATGGCGGATTGATGGACATCACCTGGATAACAAAATTTGGAATTAGGTACGAATACAAAGATGAAACTAACTGTTTTTGTATGCCGTGGGTGGAGTTAGGACAGAATCCGGATCGAAAATCGGCTGATCCGACGAACAGTGGCGATGGCCTGACAAATTAAAATGCAGTTTTTGGCTAATTACTACATGATGTTCGTATAAAGAGTGATGGAGCAAAAGTTCAATAATAAAATTTGGTATGATCATTAGATCATCATGGTAAATGCTGCTGATGTCCATCAAAGTGCATTATCAAATGATACTCATGGAAATTTGTTGCACAAGTCAGGAAAGAAGAAGACGGTAAAGAAGGGAAAGGAATACACATACCTTGGCAATTCCACGCACTGATCTTTTTGAGGAAGGGTTCGTCACTGGTCACTTGATCTCAATATAAATAGAAGGCTTTGAGGAAGAATTCAACGAGCCGTTAGGCCCGTTACTCTTTGGAATTGCTGTTACAAAATCAAGAAAGTTAATACTCTTAAAGAGCATTATAATAGATTAAAAGGGCTGCGAAACAACGTCGACGTTTTAAAAAAAAAAAGACCTTCATTACCCTTTCCTCTACTTTGTCTCTCTCTTTTTCTCTCATCTTCTACACTCTTATAAAATAATCCAAAAAACTTCCACAAAAGTTTGAAAAACGGTTTCAAGTGAAAATTAAACGGTAATCAATGACGACCAACGATTCATCGGTACGTTATGCAAACTCTTTAACGTAATTTTTGTTTTTTTCCTTAAGTTTTCTAATGAATTATAAGTTGATTAATACAAGTATACCTTACTTTGTTACTCTTCCGTTACGATCTTATGCCATTTTATGATTCTTGAACATTGTTTTTAAGACGATTTATAGTTTGTATGTCGAATTTATGATTATTGAAAATTGATTTTAGGACGAGTTAGGGTAGAAACACCTAAATTGGACGTTGATTTAGGGGTTCAACGTCCAATATACACATTGAGCACTACAGGCAACGTCCCACCTGGACGTTGACACCCATATCAACGTCCATGTTGGACGTTTCCTATAGTGTTCAACGTCTAAACTGGACGTTGAACCCCATATCAACGTCCAGTTTAGACGTTGAACACTGTAGACAACGTCCAACCTGGACATTGATATGGGGTGTCAACGTCCAGGTTGGACGTTGCCTTTAGTGCTCAACGTGTATATTGGATGTTGAAGTAGTGGTTCAACGTTATGTTTGAACGATTTTTTTTATTTTCGTGTTTTCGTGTAATTTCTCGTCCTTTCGCACGTAATATTAATTAAAACCAAATGTAAACAGGGTTCATTTGAGGAATTTGTCGATAACGGGTTCGATTTCAACTCATTATTTGTGACGGATATAGGCTTTGATACTCGTGACGAAGCGTTCGATTGGGCCCAAAAGATAGCGTTTGACAATGGGTTTGCATTGGTTAAAGCAATTAATGGAGTGAAAAACCGTAGCCAACCCGACTTGTTATCTTCATATTTGCGTTGTTCAAGGTACGGAAGGCCCCCGGGAGAGTATGATCCCGATAATCCTAGGAAAAAATCCGGTTCAACTAAATGTGATTGCAAATTCGTATTTGAGCCGTGCAAAACAAGTTTCGGGGTTTCGACGGTAAATACTTAATACTTTGGAACTTTTTGACCGTCGATGGTTATGGGAAGCACAACCACAAGTTGGTAAAGTACAAAGATGGGCAAAGGCATTTTGCGGGTTTAAATGAAGAGGAGAAAGAGTATGTGAAACAACAAGTCCGGGCCTCAATTCCCCCGAGAGATATTAAAAACGGTCTTCATCAAAGAACCCCAGAAAAACCGCAACCCTCAAGAACCCAAATATATAGCGAGACAACCAAGCTTAGGCGTGAAATGAAATGGAACCAAAGTCCTGCTCAACAAATGTTGTCTCTAGCTGTAGAAGCAAAGTATGTGCAATGGCATGAGAAGAATCCCGACACATGTGAGCTTTCTCATGTTTTCATGTCTCATCCGGAATCCGTGAAGCTGTTTCGTACCTATCCACATGTTGTGCTTATTGATTCGACGTACAAGACCAATGTGTACAAGATGACAGTCGTTAAGCTTGTTGGTGTCACACCATGTGGATCTTCGTTCTTAATTGCTTGTGTGTTGATTCCTTCTAAGTCGGAAGATGGGTGCAAATGGTTATTGAAGAAGTTGGGTATGCTTCTCGAGTTCACCGAAGCATCTATTTCGGCATTTGTCACTGATCGGGAGTTGGGTTTGATCGCCACTCTACGGTCCGTCTATCCTCGTACACCTCATTTGTTGTGTCGTTGACACTTGAACCGTGATGTTGAGAGCAAAGCACGGTTGTCGTCAAAGAATGAGTGGCGCACAAAACTTATCATGTGCAATGAAGAGCACGGTTGGATTGTAGCGATAAATGCTACTACCAAGGAAGAGTTTGAGTTGCGTTGGGCCGACTTTTGTACAAATTGGAAGGTAGTGGCGACTTATGCGGCGAAAACATGGGGCCCATACTCAACAGGGTTCGTATTATGCTACACGAACCGGTATTTCCATCTTGGAAACACGGCTACTTCCTGGGTGGAGTCCTCTCATTCTCTTTTGAAGGCTTGGTTGAAAAATTCTAGCCTAACCCTTGATACTATGGGGTCCCGTATTCATTCTATGCTTGAAGAACAACACTCCAAAATAAGAAAAAGAGCTCGAGGAGTCAAGAAGTAAACCTCGTAATACATCTCATTTGTTTTCTTTGTTGAAAGGAAAGGTGTCCTTAAAAGCCATCGGGATTATGGAAAATGAAACTAAGAGGGGAATTGAGTTAGGGATCGGGTTGGTAAATGGATGCGGTTGTGCTTTAAGAACTACTCATGGCTCACCTTGTGCTTGTCTCTTGGTTGGTTTGAAAAACAATGGTGAGAGAGTTTACCTTGATCAAGTTCATTCATTTTGGAGGACATTGGAGTATGGCAATGATGACACAATGCCGAAAAACGATAATGATGTCTTTGAAGACCTTGCACAAGAAGGGATAAGTCTTGAATGTTGTACTTGTGTATTTGATGTATATTTATGTATTGTTTTTTCTTCTTTTATCTCAATTTATTTATGATTAAATATAATTGACGTTGACAACACTCGAATAAAGCTGACGAAAAGTAAAATGGATACATAAAGCTGACAGAAATTAAAGTGGATACATAAAGCTGACGGAAATTAAAGTGGACGGAAATTAAAGCTGACAGAAATTAAAGCCAGTACATAAAGCTGACGAAATTAAAGTAGAGTGAACATGACTAGAGTAGCTTCATAATACCACCATTAAGATAAACATACCACCAATACACTAATCACTTAAATAATCTTCAGATGAATATTCCTTTGGCTTCAATAACTCCTCCTTCTGGTAACCGGTATAAATGTGGTATGTCCGAATTTTCTCGAGCGGGTCATGGAATATCTGATCATTACCTTGGTAACCCTCCATCAGCTGATATGGTGTCATGTAAGGGACGATGGTTTCAGATCTTTTGATCAACTCAATCACCTCCGTCTCGATCCTCTTTAGTTCATCCCTTTTCAGAAGGACAGATTCTAAAGAACAAAAGAAAATGATAACAAATGACGATTAAGAACAAATGAAAATGATAAGAAATGAAAATGATAAGGTATGACGATTATTAATATTACCTTTTGTTATATTAATTTCAGCAATATGAGGGTTATTTCTCTTATAGAGAGTACCCATCATTTGTGGTAGTGATACGAGATTAGGTTCATAACGATTCATGAAATCCCAAATGATATTATTGTTAAACACAACTAGTAAACGGCGAAATAATAAAGGGAACTCATTAACAATTTCATCAATGTTTTTTGTATAAAATTAACCTCTTGAATATCGTTCATAGGCATGACGGGAGGAAAGAAGGAAAATAGAGAGAATTACAAGAGAGATTTTAAAGAGAAAGTAGATGAGATAGTCAGTTGTGTGAAAAATGATGGTGGAGTGAGCTCTTTAAATAGAGTTGAGGCTTGAGATTGGGTACGAACACAAAATAATCCAAAATAATAATAATAAAAATAAAATTACCATTACATAATTCAAAACATAAAATAATCCAAAATAATCCGTAGAAACACAATACAAATAATATAAAACATAACTAAATAATCAAACAAGGTCATCAGGAACATCATCATCGTCGTCATCCTCTGTGACCCTGAAGTAGTCGGCCATATTTGTAACCAACCGATCTACACACGATGTCATCGCCTGCTCAGTAGGCTGTCTGTAGATAAGTGAGAACCTCCATGTAAGAGCTCTGCAGAACTCGGGCTCATCCAAAAGAAGCATCGTAGAAAACTTGGTAAGACGGCCGGGAGGAAAGAAAAACGGGTGGGAGGACTTCGTGTACAATGTCATCTAACGATCGACCGTGTCAAACGGCATCACGACTGGTGGTCACACAACTCCTCAAAACACCAAGCCCACTCTCACTGACTCTCCGGCCAACCAGCTCCGGCACCCTCATCGCGTTCATAGCCTCTATACAACCGGGCCTCTTGTAACACTTGAGCCACGATCTCACCGGCTTGGGCTCCGTAAACCACGTGCCCACCGAAACTACGTAAGACGTTGAGGTGAACCGGTCAACCCTCAACTAAGACGCCAAGACAAATCCCTCTTCGTCTTCTTCCTCCCCGTGCTAGATGAACCCTGACTAACCGGCACATATCGTCCTCTACCAACCTGTACCACCGTCTTACCTGCTGGTTCGGATGCCTGGTTCTCCAAAAAACAATCGTCATCAGGCTGCTCCGCCGCCCCCTCCCACTCAGCTCCTGAACCGCCGTCAACATTACCATCATCAACGTCACCTACCCTATAAAAAACCGACGGAAAATCTGTCTCGCTCACAGCAGGCGGGGCGTAGGGGCAACGTCCATGCCCTCTGACTGACTACGACAAAACACCACTCCGGGTTGACGCACTCCCGGTACACGCCGCTTAGATGTCGTCACCTTTCGGCCTTTCGTACGATCAGGGACCACCATTATGTTTTTTTCTTAATCCATCTGCTTATACGAGAATATAACGTTATAAACATTCGACAAACAAACATAAAATAAAAAAACAATTGAAATAACGAGAATAAAAAGCGATCATAAACATATAAACATATAAAACGTTCTTTCAAAAGCGATCATAAACAAACATATAATAACAAATATTATAATTTTACACGAATTAAATTACATATGATTAAACAAATAATCATCGTCAACGTTCAAACCATCGAAAACAAAGCAAAAAAAAAAATGTCGACAAGCATTACCAACGTCCAGACTGAACTTTGGTCACTAACACCAACGTCTAGTCTGGACGTTGGTGTTGATGACCAACGTCTAGTCTGGACGTTGGTGTTGATGGCCAACGTCTAGGCTGAACGTTGGTCCTTAACACCAACGTTCACCCTGGACGTTGGTCCTTAACACCAACGTCCACCCTGGACGTTGGTCATCAACACCAACGTCCAGCCTAGACGTTGGTGTTAGTGACCAACTTTTAAATTTTCGTCTTTTTCTTTACCAACAACCAAAACCGTCTTCCAACAACATAAATCTAATAAACCTCTTTCACTACTTCCACCAATTTCGCCATAATACATTTCCAACATGCAAAATCAACTCAAAAACCGTCTTCAACAACATAAATCTAAAAACCGTATTGAACAACTATAATCCAAAATTCAAATCATAAAAGCAAACCACAACACAAATTCAAATCAATTAAACATATACATAAACAAATTCAAAACATTTAAACATATAAACAAACAAATTCAAATCAATTAAACATATTTCAATCTAAAAACTATTTCAAAAATAAAAAGAAAAAACATACTTACTTGGTCGACCGGCTTGCTCGTGGTGGTGGCGGTGGCTACTGGTGGTGAGGGCGACTGGTGGTGAGTGGTGGCGACTAGTGGTAAGTGATGGCGGTAGTGGTGGGGTCGTGGTTGTGGTTGTACGGGAAAGGAGGGAGAGGAGAATGAAAGAGAAGAAAGTGAAGGTAGAGAGGAAAAGGGTAGTGACCGTCTTTTTTATGAAAAACGTTGACAATCTTTTATAAAACGTCGACGATGTTTCCTAACCCGGTAGATTAATAGTTGTTGAGCAAAGCTTAATTCGGGATGGTCAAATGGAGTAATTGTCGTCAGAAGTTGCCACTTGCTTGACCAAGACCAAAATTTCAAATTTGACAAGGTCAAAAAACGTATGACAAGGTACAACTTAAATTTTACATCACATTCTTTTAGCAAGTTAAAATGTCCATGAATTTCCAAGTCAAATACACGGGACCAACAAATTTACCCGAGTACTCTTACGACAAGTTAAGTACTCATCATCTCATCGACTTTCAAGTCAAACAAAAAATAACACGGGTACTCTTACAATAAGTAAGTGCTCGTGGACTTCTAATTCAAACAAAAAATTACATCGTCACTCTTTTAACAAGCTAAACGCTTGTGAACTTTCAAGTCAAGATAAAAGGGGGCAAGATAAAAATTACTTGACTACTCCTACTATAAGTAAAGGTAGTCATCGACTTCCAAGTCAAACAAAATTACATCGTCACTCTTTTAAAAAGATAAACGCTTGTGGACTTCCAAGTCAAGATGAAAGAGGGCAAGATAAAAAAAAAAATTACTTGACTACTCTTACGATAAGTAAAAGTAATCATGGACTTCCAAGTCATGAAAAAAAAAACGAGTACTCGTACAACAAGTTAAGTGTTCAACGACTTCCAAGTCAAACAAACAAAAAAAAATATTGAGACCTCACCACGTCAACACACCACAAACGGTGTACGTGACAAGGTCCCGAGGGGGCAATTTGTAGGCACGGGAATTTTATTAAAGTGCCGAACATAAACTAAAATAAATTATTTTAAGTTAATATCAACTTTTAGTTTAATTTAATTATATTTGTCCCGTTTAATGGAATCTGCATCGACCCATATTGCAAATTGGGTTATTTGGGTCATAAAGCAAAGAAAGTGGTCAATTGGGCCCAACAGGAAGACAAGCTCATAAAAGAGTCAATTGATCCCATTGAGAAGTTAACCCCACAAAGAGTCAATTGGGCCGAAGAAGTCAAGTTAATGAAGAAAGCCCAAGTCTTCAAGTTCATTAACCAAGGGAGAAATCTTTATAAATAAGAGACTTCTCCACCATTTTAAAGGATACAAAAATCACTTTGACAAGAGAAAAACTCATTTGTCAAAGTGAAGAGAAAAGAGACATCAAAAGCTCTCAAATTATCTCTACAAATCTCATTTGCAAGTAGTCAACAAGTACCACAAACTCGTGCCGCCTACGCAAGGAAAACTCAAATCAAACTCAAGCATCGAAGAGAGATTCAGGTCAACGTGGCCCTCTCAAGAAGCTAAGTCAATCAAGCGAGCCTTAAAGATCGAAGACTCGTACCTTTAGTATCGTTGTAGAATCACAGGATAAATAGAGATTGTATACATAACTTTCTGATATTAATATAAACTCATTTGTTTCTCTGTTTTGTGTTACAGTTTTATTGCAATACAAAATTTGTTGTTACACAATGTTCACAAATTCTCATTTGTGATGGACCGACCCGTCGCAAGCTTGCGACGGGTCAAATCCCCCTCACAAAGAGCAAGTGAGGGGAGGAGGGGGGGGGGGGGCAAGTGGGGTGCAAATGGTGGGGGTGCCTTGCCACTTGATCTTTGTGAGAGGGATTTGACCCGTCGCAAGCTTTTGACGGGTCTTGAGCAAATGAGATTTGACCCGTCGTAAACTTGCGATGGGTCACCCCGTCACAAGCAAGACTTATTGATCAATGTTAGGGGGGTACTTGGATATTTGTCTTATAAAAGGTCTCTTAATCAACTCATTATGGGAGTTTCATTCTAACGTAATTTCATCTTGCCGAATCAAATTAAATTCCCACTCGGTTGTATGATTTCGTCACAATACTAAATAAAATATTATTTGAAAATTCATATATTAGTTTACTGGATAGAAGGGTTAATTAGTAGGACATGTCCGTACAATCTTTACATAAAGCTGTCTCACATACTCACTAAATACTCGGTGAAGATTAGTACTCCATACTCTTAACTTGGTAGTTAATCCACCCTATATATAAAAGCTGAGTTTTTTCCAGTCTTTCTATTGGCTGGAAAAAACTCACATTTTTCCCTTTTTTTATGGCAAATGGGACCCACGTAGTTTTACATAACAATTAAAAATTACCCTCTCTCTTCTCCACATCATTATCTATAATATGACATTACCTAAAGTATATAATAGATATGATTATATAATATGATAACCTCTGATAATATTAATTTTTCTACACTACCATCCACAGTACAATACAAATTTACAATAAATTTGTGATCAAAAATTTAAGAGAAACAAAACTTTTTCTAAAATTAAATTTGATGTGGTAAATAATAATTTCAAACACATTAAATAGAATTAATAATTCAAAAATTCCTTCAAAATATAAATTATTAACAATCGATTATAATTTATCCATGATTATCAAATAGTGATTAATAAAATATATGAAAATTAATATACTACTCCGATGTATTATGAAAAAGGTGTAAAATCAGTTTTGTGAATGTAGGATACTTTTACCAGTTTAATAAAAAATATAGAAAATGAAAAAAAAGTCACCATTTGTAGATTTTATTTTAAAAAAAAAAAAACAAACAAAAAAAAACATATAGACCAAATATTACAAGTAGCCTCATGCAATAGAAGAAACAATTACATGACTAATTTGACGCCGGTCGAGGAGGATTGCACCAACCATTGTTGGGGTCTTGCCGAAAAGTACAACCAACGAGCTTTAACGGGATGTCAGTTGTACAATCGTGGATCAATGAAGAGAAATACAAAGGGTTTTGGTAATTAGAGTTAAGCTTTGTGGACTTATTAGCTCTAAAACGAGACAATGTATACTGGGATGTTTGGGTAATGGGTTGGGTATTTAAATTTGTGTTGTAGTCATCTCAATCTTTACCCAAAATTACGTTCGGTGTGTGTCACGTACAATCAGTAGAAAAAGTGACAACTTTTTTATAATTAGTAATCACTTTATATGGCTAGAAAATGATATACTTTTTTTTTTAAAGTGGTCACTATTTATCCAAAAATGATTATTATTGACCAAAAAGTGGTCATATTTTGCAAAAAATAACGCGGGATACGACCTTCGAATCTAATAATTAATCAATGCACTATTTATACTCATACTTAGATCAACTTATGTATGACATCAAACTCTAAAAAAAATACGCATTTGGCTATAGTCTAGGTTTATTTTATCATGGGAGAAAATAAAGTAAATATAAATTATTGACTAGGGTGAAAATATATAATCCTAAAAATTTTAGTATATGAAATAATAAAAATATAACAGTTAAAATAAATTTAAGCATAACAATGTATAACGGTAAATATTCGTTTTTTTTCATAAAAGTAGCATACCTTAATTTTTTTTATTTTTTTTTTTACAAAATTTATATTTTAGAATTCAAGATAATAATATACTTCCTCCATTTTTTTTTACTTACCTTTCCATTTCTCTATATAATATGAGAAGTATTTTTTTTGAAGTGAGAAGTAAAAAAATGAAGGATATATATATATATATATATATATATATATATATATATATATATATATATATATATATATATATATAGAAAATTGGGATCCGGTGAGAACCACTAAGATAATGAGAACCGTGAGAACTCCGCCTTACAAAATTTATTTTTTAAAAATAACAACATATATGGGTTCGACATAGAATTTTATGGCTAGGTAACATTCATCTTGGTCGAAAAAATATAAGTTACTGACGGAAGTTGAGGTGAATTACGATTTCTTAATTTTCATGCATCTAATAGTCAGTTTCATGCATCTAACAATTTTCATGCACATGGTGCTCATTTTAATGCATCTAGAGCCCGTTATTTTCATGCACCTAGTAACTGTTTTCATGCATGTAACAATTTTCGTGCACCTAGTGCTTGTTTTCACGCATTTAGAGTAATTTTAGTGTACAAATTGAATTTATGTACATTAAGTACATATTTTTAATATAATTAATAAATTTTGTTTAGTTACTGCAAGTATTTTGCTTGAATAAACTAAACTAATGGTAAATGATCCAACAAAACTTTCGAAACAAGATTTGGTGGAGATTTAGTGAGGGTTCTCACGGTTCTCATTATGTTAGTGGTTCTCACCGGATCCTGACCCTATATAGATATATATATAAATATATATATATATAGGGTCAGGATCCGGTGAGAACCACTAACATAATGAGAACCGTGAGAACCCTCACTAAATCTCCACCAAATCTTGTTTCGAAAGTTTTGTTGGATCATTTACCATTAGTTTAGTTTATTCAAGCAAAATACTTGCAGTAACTAAACAAAATTTATTGATTATATCAAAAAATATGTACTTCATTTACATAAATTCAATTTGTACACTAAAATTACTCTAAATGCGTGAAAACGAGTACTAGGTGCACGAAAATTTCTACATGCATGAAAACAATTACTAGGTGCATGAAAATAACGGGCTCTAGATGCATTAAAATGAGCACCAGGTGCATGAAAAGTGTTCGATGCATGAAACTGACAACTAGGTGCATGAAAATTAATAAATCGTATTTCACCTCAATTTCCGTCGGTAAATTACATTTTTTTTACCAAGATGTATGTTATCTAGCCATAAAATCCTATGCCGAACCCAAAAATGTCCTTATTTTTTAAAAATTAATTTCGTAAGGCGGAGTTCTCACGGTTCTCATTATATAAGTGGTTCTCACCGGATCCTAATTATATATATATATATATATATAGATTTAGGATCCGGTGGAAACGACCACTCGGTGGAAAAAGTGGAAACGAACTATATGTACATTGATATATAGTTAGATACACTTTTTTTTTTCTCTAACCAAATCTCATATACACTTTATACTATCGTAGGTACGCTTTTTACTCGAATTTTATACACACTTTTAAGAATGTAGATACATTTTTTACTACCTTAGGTACATTTTTGTACCAGAATTCTATATACGCTTTTTAAGAACGTATATACACTTTTTTTTATCGTAGGTACACTTTTATGCTGAGATTGGTACACCTTTTAGATGAATTCGGTATACATTTTATGAGAAGCCAAATACAATTTTTTTTCATCCTTGATACATTTTTTTTGTATATATAACACAAAAAATACGAATCTCCTAAATACACAAAATATTATTCTAGGTACACAAAATAAAGATCTAGATACACAAGCATTTGATCTAGATACACAAGAATTTGAAGAATAAATCAGACGAGATAACAACATTCAAATTATAAAATCGTATGAGATACCACGAACGCGCCACTAGTACAGTAGTACCTGCGACTAGCTCCGGCATAGAAGATTAACCAATCACCACCAATAGCCCCACAAGTCCCCCGCCCAGGCTAACACTATAATTGTGACGCAAAAAGCACCATTATCTACATATTTTGACCTCCACTTCAGCATTCAATCGACATTATGTATTAAAAAAACATTCAATCGCCATTCTGATCATCATTAACAACAACAATCCACCATGAACAAAAACCAAAATAACCTCCATCAGTACCATCGATCATAATATCAACACCGTTAAACGAACTCTATTCACTATCGGATACTACCTTGAACTTTTCTTTCGCCGCCAATCACCACCATCGACCACCACGAACTCCTCTGTTTCCTTTCTTTGTTCGATTCTAGTTTGATAATCATGGTTTTTGCGGGTTTTTTGTTGCTCAATGGACTCGCCGGAAAGACGCGTCGCCGTCATACGAGGAGGTGAGTGACGTCGTCGATCACATATGGGGTATATGATGATGCCGCTGGCGTCTGGTGGTCGTCGTGGTGTTCGTCGCCGTTGTCTGTTAGTGTTGTCATCGGCTGCGGGTGGTGGCTACTGACATTGGTTATGGGGTGAATTTGAAATGTGGTCTTAGGCATTTAGGAGGGATACAATTGGTTTTTGGGGGAATTAATATTTAATTGTGTGCTGCCAAAAAAAATATTTGATTGTGAGAATGTGAGTATTATTGTAATAGGACGCGAGTGAAGATGTTTTAAAGGTCGTTTCCACTTTTTGCACCGAGTGGTCGTTTCCACCGGATCTTGACTCTATATATATATATATATATATATATATATAAAGAGTCAGGTTCAGGTAAGTACAGTTATTTAGGTGAGTCCCTAAGTCCTAATCTAAGCCATTAGGTTTTACAAGAGATAGAGGGATGAGATTAGAAGCATTAATACACTCACCTACTACTAATTAAGGCTAATTTGAATTTCTGAAATTTTAGAACAAGTTTTTATCACTGTATTACAAATTTATGTAACTTTAGTTTTTTACGAATGTAACTTTAGCCTTTAAAGTGTAACTTTATACTAATTTAGTCATTTCGAGTGTAACTTCAGCTTTTAATGGTGTAACTTTATGCTATATAGTTCATTTTATATATTAATTTTGATTTATGTAATTTTAAGAAAACTTTTATGTAACTTTTGTTATTTTAAAGTGTAACTCCAATATTTTACGAGCGTAACTTTAGTCATTTAAGCCTATTTTGTATATAAAAATTTGAAATTTTGTAACATAAGTTAATTTTGAATACATAAATTTAATTTTATGCGATTTTATGTAACTTTAGTACAAATTTATGTAACTTTAAAAAAAAAACTATGTAACTTTAGAGAAATTTTTGTAACTTTAGACAAATTTTACACAACTTCAACCAAATTTTATACAATTTTAGCCAACTTTTATTGTACATTTAGTGAAGTTTATGTAACTTTAGTTAGCACTTTATGTAAGTTTAGTTAGCACTTTAGTAACCACCACCACCTTGTTTGTAACTTTAGTCTTAATATCACCACCAATAGACCAACACACTGACAGACCACCACCACTACCAGACCACCACCGACACCGCCGTCCAAACACCCCCATCTCCGACAGCCCTCCCAGACCCATCGCCACAGCCACCCCCACCAAACAAACACCATCCAACCCCCTCCTCTCTAACCCACCACCAACAACAACCACCCCACCACGCCACCGCCACCGCCATCAACAAATAACCACCCCACCACAAACAAACCTAAAAAAAAACCAGATCTAAGAAGAAGCCGAATAACCACCAACTGACCACCCAGACTTCCACCAACAAAAACAGATCTAAAAATAATATAGGTGGTGGTTAGGATGCCCGGGATGGCCGTGATGGTCAGAGAGAGGAGGGGGAGAGGCGGCGAGTGGAGATGATGGGAGACCGAAGGAGGAGGACGAGGAGGGAGCAACGACGTAACGTGGTGGAGGGAGGACGATGGAGGGAGGCGGGAGGAGGCCCACGAAGAAAGGAGCGGTAGTGATGGCGAGGCGGCGTGGTGTAGTGGTGGTGCCGGACAGCCGGGTAGTAGAGAGATGAGAGGAAGAGAGAGAAGTGAAAAAAAGTGGTAGGTTTTGAGTTGTGAGAGTTACTAGGGTTTGGGAGTTTTTATATGTCCCTTTCAATTTTTGTTTTAATCTTGGCCTTTCATTTGTGTCATCTAATGGTCTAAATTTTTGTTTTTATATATTGATTATTTATTTAGTACATTCATAATCATTATAAAGTTTACCAAAATTTCTCAATATGATCGATGTGACGTTGACTGTGTGACTAAGGTCCTAATTTTGCAAATGATAGCATTCAAATAACATATCCATTGTTTGGTAAAAGATATTATAAATATCAAACAATATTCATGTTTCACTTTGAGATAATACCGAGGTATTTTAAACAAATAATTGGGACGGAGATAAAAGTGTATTACTACATTTTACCCAATTAAAAAATTTAGATGTTAGAGTACACCTTACTTTTAAACTTTATAATATCAATTATGAAAATACAATAAGTGCATTTTTGCACGGGCATAAAACTAGTAGAAATATATAGTATAATAACCCATGGATGATCGTAACGTCTTACAAGAGATCAATTATAATCTGTAATTTAATCTGTTAACTTACTACTATATTAAACTGATCATATTGAGTCTTACAAGTTAGTAGTGATTAAAACGTGGTGAAACCTTTTTTAAGGACCCACTTATTAATGTGTGTGACATATTTAATAAGTATATGATTTATTTTCAATATGATTATAAGAAAATAATCAAGATGGTTTGCAATTTCTTGATTGATAGCTTTATTTAAGGAAAGGATAAAATACTTTGATTTTTTCTCCGTATATTTTATTATGTGGTTAAGAGGCGAGGGTCGGGGTGGAGCGGCGGAAGCAGGGGAGGATAAGGTAGGAAGTGTTGTGGCAGGGGAATTGTGGGCACTAGAGACGGGTGTATGTGGCGGGGTAGTGGCTGGTAAAGGGGTGGTCGGTATAGTGGTAACAGAGTTGTAAACCATGGGTGTAGGGTGGCAGGGGATGGGTAAAGGAAGGAGTACGAAGACGAGTGAGGTGTAAGCGATTCAACGAAGAGAAAAAGTGAGTCATCGAATGTTACATAGCGAGACATATAGACAAGACTCGTGGAAATATCGAGACAGTGATATCCATGTTGACTCGGAGGGTAGCCTAGGAAAACACATTTGACTGACCGTGGAATTGTTTCATTTTAGGCGGCGAATCCTGCGTTCGGATTTGCCATTTTGTGGAGACGTTTGAGGACACGAAACCGAAACAGAAGACCATTTTTTTCCACAAAATTGTGAAATAAAATATCCTCAAATTCGCGGCCCATATCACACTGGAAGGATTTTATTTGTCGATTAAATTGAGTTAGGACATATTTACTGAATTGACGGAAATTGTCAAACACTTTGGATTTAAATTTAAGAGGATAAGCCCAAACGAACTGAGAGAAATTATCAATGAGGACCATATATGTGACACCCTCAAATTTGCGGAAAGAAAAAAAAAATTTAAATACATAACAAAGGGTGTCATAAATAAAAAGGGTCATTACAAAAGAAAATTTATATTATACATAAGACTTATACAAGACGGGAGACATATCTCCCGTATAAATACTGAAATAAAAGGAGTGTATAATAATATACAATCCTAAGAACCGAATATAGGTCCAAGGTAATACTTCGCTCGCTAGCTCGTCAATGTACCCCAAATATGCAACACCACCTGTTCGACCGCATTAAATATAAACACGGAAGCCACAGTCAGTGGGGAGTAACTCCGAGTTCTCCCAGCCAAGAAATGTCGAGTTTAATGAAACATGAAAAACATAAAAGCAATGTATATATAAAATACAAAACCTTAACATATATGATATGCTTTTCATGTTATGAACCAGTTAACTAACATATAACCTAGCATATGAGAGCTATCATGTGAATCCGATAATAAATATAACAATAGGTAGGGAAGCTGGTATGCTAGCTCAGAGGTTACCCTGTAACGTGGCCATGCTACACTCAAACCCTAATCAACACGTAATCATGTGAATCAGTTAACAATCGGTAATCCAAACTCTATCAATCCTAGCCGGCTTGCATCTCACCTTCTAGAACTCATAGAATCATACAAACATGAAAGACCAATACTTCTAGAAACAGGCATAAGTTCTTCGAACAGTCAATAGTCGACTTCTGTAACTCGAGGCTATACCACAAGGTAGGAAAACATCCTAGTCTTAGACTGATCAGACCTAGCGACAACAGCTATTCCATTCCCCGTCTCATGACATAACCGTACACGAGAAACTCTACTAGGCGACCCCCTAAGCAGAGATGGCTAGTACGTAAGCTGGCTCCCTTCCCAAAGCGGAACTCTTAGGATGCCATGCCCCGACTTGGAGATAAGCCCCCCAGGCCGTGACACAAAAGCTATCAAGCAGTGAACTATATACTCGTTAAAGATAGTACGGGCCTATCAATGTCATGGTCCAAGATACTCATTTAGAATTAGAATGGTCAAGACGCCATATACTCCTAATTCTCTATGGGTACTTAGTCAACACGACACCAACCATATAATAAAACAGTCACAGGAAAACATCCTATCATGTGACTAATTGCATATAAGTAATAAACACATAACATATCGCCTCATATCTACTAAGGCTAATTCAATAATTAAATAAAACCTTACTTGAAGACAAATCCCCGACCCGAGTCCCGCGACGGGTCATCAGTCAAATCGGGGATGACTAGATCTTAGTTTGACCAAACCCGTTGGATCAAACCGGCTAGAAACAGAGTCTTTTCCACATAGACGTAAAATCAACATATTCATTTCATGTTATTTTATTAAGACTTCAAACATGTGAAATATTACAACATCCCAAAACCCGTTTGACTTAAAGAATATAAATTTAAACTACGATCTCGTCTTATAATTCCTAACATGTGAGAAATAATAATTCATTGAGAAATCTTTTTAAATAAATATTTTACTTATTAATATTTCTCGCTTGCTAAATATTACAAAACGCTATAAAAATGACGATAACTCAAAAACCGTCACAAGTCCCAAAGTGGGACCCATGGGCTGAGTTGGGCCGGACCCCACATGGGCTTAGATGGGCCCCCCGGGCCTGTTTTGCTAAAAATGGCTGATTTTTCTACTTTTACTAAAACCGCTTTCTTAATATTTCCCGCATGCTTTAACATATTTAAAACCCGTCAAAACAACAATTAAACAATCAAACATCGACACAACCCAAAGACCAAGACCCGGACCCACCATGGACCAACCCAGACCGGTCTGAACCGGCCTGGTTTGGACCGGTTTTCCAGCCACCAATTCGGCCACCACCAAACAACAACCCCAAATTTCCAAATTAATTCTAACATGTTTTTAATTAATCAACACCCATTTTTAAACATCCAATTTAACCATCCAACATGCAACAATCATCATCATGAAGAAATCATAAAAAATATAACAAGGACACCAACATATTCATAAATTCCTACAACCTAATAAAATCAACCACTTATCATGTTACTAACTAAAATCATAAAACCATAATCATATGAACAAAAACTAAAGATGAACCAAAAACTAAAGTAAACCAAAGCTACTAAGGTATGTAACATCTATTCGTCGAGTAACTCGGAATCGTTACCTTAGCTAGAAAATCAATTAGCACCAAAATAAGAAGTATAAACTAAGAAACCCGTCTTCTAATCTTCCCCTAATATATACGAGTCTCCAAACTCGTCTTCAAAATCTTCCCCTATAAGAAATGACAGGAAAAACATTATTAGAAATAAAAATAGATTTTCCATAATTAAAGTGTTGAAAACGATTTTGTCGGAA